>JANHZU010003268.1:0-25260 GCA_032468055.1 Acrochordus granulatus
GAAACCAGTTCTGGATTTTGATGTTAATTTAAGCAATACAGAATATCTCTGTTGTCCAAAACCCTTCCCCTTATTGTTCCTTCTTTGCTCTTAACTAAACTTGCTATGACAAGATCCTGGAAAATCACCAGCTTAACCAGGTGAAATAAGCCCTGATTATCCACTTATCAAAGCTAAAAACGCACTAGGTATTGCACACATCCCAGGTGAACTCTCTGTTTATCAAAGCAAGGCAAGAAACAAATGATTGCCATTGCAAAGATGCATAATTCGGCAATTATGACAATTTGTTTTGTTGACACCACTGCAAATAGTTATTAGGAAAGCCAAATATGACCAGATTACATATTTCTGGTAGATAAACAGAGTCATAGAGGGAACAAGGGGGAGGTTCTTAAAGAGTGGTCCCATGCAATAAAGAAAAGCAATTGTAAACTATTAATGCTCTTTTGAAAAGAGTAGTTTTAACAAAGTAAGCAAGAATCATTTCCTTTGGTTGAGTGTTGATTCCCCAGTGTGCTCTCAGTAAGTAATTAGAATAGCCCAGTGAATGTCAGCATCCGCTTGTTTATTCTCATTATTTTATCATTTTAAAAACCCTCTAGGTGATGAGACATGCAGTATAGAACATAATTACCATTATTAGCATACTAATTGGACACAAAAATAGGCCAGCTACAAGGTATCCAACTGAATAATTTCACATTAATCAAACACCAGAGTGAATAAGTCCCATTGTTGAATTGACAGCTCCTGTAATTGGCCATATATATAAATATATATATATATCCAACCTAAAAAAAATCAAGAATTTCTCCGTCCTACTGGCAAGCAAAAGATGTGATGTGATTTAGCTACCCCCAACTTTTTTTTTCATATATCTTTATATAGCTGCCCCTTGTTCAAGTTCAATGAAATATCGTGATAAGGATTGCGAAGTCTATTAGCGAGTGGACTTAAACACAGAAAGGCAGGGCTGTTAACAAGTGATTCACATGATAAGCAAACAAAGAGCTTCCAACAAATTGAGATATGTGCTTCCCCCAGTTCCATTTAACCTTAAATGAATATCAAGACTGAATAATAACATTGCAAAGAAGCAGAGAAAAATTCCACATACACGCTCTTTTTTTCCGTAAGTGTAATTCATTATCTTAAGAAATTACATTTAAACACTGCAACCCTTACTTGGAAAAAAAATGTGTTAAGTCTGGAGGCTTCTCTTTCTTTCCCCCCAGTTTCTCTTTTTTTTAGTTGCAGTTCAGACAGTTCTGATGTTAAATTTCTGTTCTGGATTTCGAAACCATATTTAACCGCTCTACTTTATTAGAAAATATTGCAATTTTTGCAAATGTTTCCATAATTATTTGAACTAGGCCAGGTTATTTTTTTTTATTCCCATTCATCCTCTCCTTCCCAGGCAGGCTTCTTTCCACTCTCAGTTTGTTCTCCCTACCCCTTTTAAGGTAGTTTGGGGTGAGAATAATTATCCTAAGGATCACCTAAGGACTTCACATCCAACTTTTTCAATTGTAAATTTATGCTCTTCAGAAACATTATCCTGACTCGCCCTCCACCTTCCTCTGTCCCTACCAAGTGTTCTCTTCAGCTGATGAAAAATAATTTGTTTTCAAAATTTATTTTCGAGGAGAAAAGAGTGTTGGATAAATTCATATGGGGAGTGTTCACTTTTTCCATGGGATGGCCAGAATATGTGGCCATATTCTGTCTTTATTTGTAGATGTACAATTTGTAGATGTAGACAACATCCTGTCTTTATTTGTATAAACTCTCCCAGTGGAGAGAGTTTAATTGGCTTCCTTTGGTTCAGTTCAGTGCCCAAATGAGGCACTCTTCTCTTTTTTTATTGTCCCCAGTAAGGGAGACTCCTGTTGTTGAAAAATTATTGGAGAATTTCTCTTGATTCTGAAGAAACTTGGAGAAATCTCCTGATTATTTCTCTGACCACAAATCTAATGATTTTAAGATGGAGTTTTGTGATAACTCTGTTAAAATCCCCAACCACCAATGCAGTCTGGACTGAGCTTAGATGTTTTCCTTGGATGTTTACCAGCCAGGTAATATCATCAAGCTCAGGGAACACCAAGGACTCCACAGTTCAACCCTGAGCTACAAATATTCTCTTCTATCTCAGTCTGGATTTTCAACACCACTCTGTTCATCTTCTGTGTAGACGAGTCAATAACTAACCCGGGATATTTTGAAATCTTTATTTGAATCAGATAATAATTGTGCCACACAAAAGTTGCTCCCAGCACTCTAGCAGATCTCATTCCTCAAGCTTGCTATCATATTAAGTCCAGGTAGGTGATCTTTCAAATTTCTCACAAGCCCTCAGAATAATACTACATCAGGAGTGTTATGGGAAATGCCGGTGGGAGCATGCAACCACCTAAAGCAGTTTTAAGCACTGATGATACCAATCAAGTTTGAGCATTTGATGATTCTGAAGTAGCCATTCAGAACTTTGATATGCTGATTCTGGGATACGCTGCACAAATCTGGGGTAGCCTACACACTACAGCCTCCAGTCAGCTACATACAGTCTAGCCTTTGCACAGAGCTTTGTCAGCAAACATGTTGCAAAACGCAGAGCTTATGTCTGGATTGTGATAAAATGAACTTTTCCACAAGGCTTCTCCACCATCATGTCATTCTCTATTTTTGTCTCATGCTTGGTTAAAAGACATATGTTTTTAAAATGTGGTACAATAAATATCAGGGGATGATAAGGTTGTTCTAATTCTGTTCAGGTTCAGAATTATTGGAATTCAACGGCCCGTAAAGACTGTCTGGCTATAAACTGTATTAGAAGGGTGTCAATGTATATTCTCATTAATCCAGGTCATGGATACACATTTCTCAAAAGAAGCAGGAGCAGATCTTTACTACTAACCTCCTGCTGCAGCTTGCTATGTGAGAAACTGTTTCACAGTTTCCTGCTCCTTTTGAGAGATGCATATTCCTTACCATTTTTTTCTTTTCTTTTTTTTTCATATGAGACTGAGGAAGACTCCTGGATGGGAGTTGAAACATTTCTCTATAACATCTAAAAATAAAAGTCTTTTTAAGATAGTTTGCCAAAAATTTTTGCAATTTTTCTACTATACAAGAAGAGAAAGAGGTTATTTATTTTTATATTTTATAGTTTCTATCACATTTGAGCAAGAAAAAGGGCTAAATGAAGAAGTCATGGGTTAGTATGAGTGTTGGCTGCATCCATTTCTTCTTTTCTTGTTTCTTTGGATACCATTGGTACATGTCTCACATTGAACTTGTATTTATTTGGAATGGGACAAGATAATTGAATGAGAGCAAGAATGCATCTGGTAACACTAGGAATCTGAATTATGGAATATGATAAAGGTAGAGCTTTCCCCTTTCAGTTGTGTCTGACTCTAGGGGGCAGTACTCATCACTGCTGAGGGAGCCAGCATTTGTCCCCAGACACTTCCATTGTTATGTGGCCAGCATGACTATATGCCCAGGTGCACAAAATACTGTTACTTTCTCACCAGTAGGCGGTACCTATTTATTGACTTGCATTTTTACATGTTTTTGAACTGCTAGGTTGGGGCAAGTAAAAGGAGCTCACCCCATTATGTGGTGGCACTTGGGTCTCCAACTGCTGAACTGCCAACCTTCTGGCCCACAAGCTCAGTATCTTAACCACTCAACCACCAAGATAATACAAGGGGACATAACCTTGCTAAAATGGCATGGAATTAATGAAAATCACAAGACAAAGTTCCCTCTTATGTGTGTACATTGGCCTTCTCAAAGTTAATCTATAAATGTGATGAAAATAGAACATCAATTTATAATCCTCTCTTTGCAGCTGTCCACCATTTTGTCTCTTCCACAATTGTAACACACTGAATGTTGTGAAGTTATGGGATACATCAAACTATTTTAAATTGTATGTTTTGTATTAAGAAAAAAATCAGTTAATATTAGAAGACAGAAAGATAATTGGTTCCGCTCTGATAGCAAACAATATCAAGTGTTAGGAACTTTACATATATTAAGAAATAACAGAAACATTGGTTCAATTATTTTGTATAAGATACACTGAAATCTAAGTTGTCAATTTGTTTAACAGTGCTAATGCTTTAAAAGAGGTTCAAAATCTATATCTGTGGATTTGCAATACCAGACAAAGATTAAAATACAAATGAAAAGAATGGTAGAAAATAACTCTTACATATATAGATGATGAGGTTGTCTTTAAGGAAATGCTTATTAAGTAAAAATAGTAGAAGTCATCCACCCAATGATTCTGTCACCAATTCTTCCAGAAATACTCTTGTAGTTTCAGCACAAAAAACAACAAAGGAAAAATCAAGAATTAATCTAATCAGTATTTAAATATATTATGAAAAGATGCTAAGGTGCTGGACAGCAAAGACTAGTTTTCAGAAATCTAGGATTCTGTGCTTATTTGTCAAAAAGGATATGACACATTCAGTTTTGAGAAATTAAAATACACCTTCCTCTAGTTGTACTGCATTTGTTCATTCTATTTTGAAGACGACCATCCAGGTTTTCAGATTCCTGTTCTGGTAATATTTTGGCTGTTTGGCTGTGTGTATTTGCACATGGGAGTTTAATTCTTTGATTTGCATATTATGACAATCATTTTATCATCAACAAGACATCAGAAAAATCTCAATCTACATATCACACCAGTTTTTGTTTATAAGAAGGAACATGCATTTTTTTTTCAATATTTATCTTGAAGGATCTAAAGTCATCCATAAGCTTCCTAGCTCAAAATGTAGACGAGATCTTAATGAGATCTATGAGTACTGCTGGCACATCACTGTCAGAAATTGCAAATAGGCTGTTTACTCCATAGCATTTTGGGATTCTGCATGTTACCAGCTCAGGGCCTTTGTATTTGATTAGCTTTCCAAAAAATTTATGACCAGCAAGCACTTCTATACCCAAGACAGACAAAGAAGGTAGATTTTTGTGCCATCTTAGCCTTGTCCACAATCTGCATCCGAATTTTGGGAATGAGTTGCTTTAAGAAAACAAAGAAACAAGTCCGCACGAAGAGAAGTAGATGGCAAGAAGAGGAAAGAAAATGAATTTAAATGTGTAATGAGTAACCCTGTTCATAAACAATTTCAGGGGGATTAAAGTACAAGCCTTATTCAAACTTATATTTTTGCTTTGGAGGAAATTGGAAAGAAGTTGCTCCTGATGGATGCAACAGTTAATGAACTGATTGCAGCCTGGAAATCTTTAAAACAAGAAGCATTAACAACTAAATAGGAAACTGTGAAGATACTATTTTGCCATGAATTTCCCCTTCCTCCTCCCATCGCCCTTCCTCTTGGCTTTCTGTTGCCAGTGAAACTTTGAAGTTGCTCCTTAGAGATCCTCGAAAATCCGTTAGAAGAGAATTTCTGTAGCTTGGGATTGAATTATGGAGACTTTGATGTTCTCTGAGCTTAGTTGTTTGCTTGCAGACATTTCATTGCCTGATTAGGTAACATCATCAGTGCGTCATTTCTTTACCCAACCAGGTAACATCACCATTGCACTGAAGATGTTATCCAGACAGGTAATGGAATATCTGCAAGCAAACAACCAAGCCCAGAGAGCACCGAGGACTTCACAATTTTGGAAAATGGATAAGATAAAAATAGTAGTGGAAGCTTTTGAAACTTTTTCCAGAACATTCCTAATTACCTGGTCTGGTATCCTCATTTGTCCCTCTCATCACATTAGAGGACAGTTCAGATCAAGGAATATTTCTTTGAATATTCTTAATTTCACTGAACTGTAATTTTAATTTAATCTTTATTGCAGTTGCCTACACTCTGGAACAGTATTCCCCAGGAAATCTTAACGGCTCCCAATACTGCAAGATATTGAAAATCTGTCTGTCTTCGCAGGCCTTGGCACAAGGTGATGGATCAGCCCCCATCAATGTTTATTTGACTTGTTTGATTTTTGTTTTATGTGATCTCTTTGGACACACTTCATTTATCCCTTTTCAGTGTTCTGGTTTTTATTGTATACAGAACCCAGAGTTTTCTGGAATCAGATATGTTTTAAATCTATGCAAATAAATCAATAAGTTTTGACATGCATGAATCAGTTTGAGGGTTAGGTTGAGGGTGGACATAAATTGCTTGGTTGGATATTTTAGTTGTTGACCAATGAGATCAGTTGTTTAGTTTTTTAAAAAAAATAATATTTAACTTTTGATAAATTCAGAATTCAGCAATGGCCATCTGGCTGAGAATTCTGAGAGTTGAAGACCATCAGATATCTGATTGGGGTCCAGTTTGGGTAGGGCTGATCTAATTCATTGCCATGTGAATAGAATAATCTGTAGACAGTAGTAAAGATGGCTTTGATGAAGAGAGGAAAGTTGTATTGGTAAGGCAATGAAAAGATAAACATGGCTGAAGCCTATCCCAATATAGACATTTACGAAAACACTTAAGACACACACACTCAATTCACCTGAAGATAAAAGATGGAGGAGGTGAAGCAAGACTGTGGCCATTTATTAGAATTTATTAAATAATATGGCCATTTATTAGAATTTATTAAAGTAGATTTAGGCCTAAGTGGTGTCTATTTCTTGATCCAACCTACCTTGTAGGGCTGACATATCCCAAACAGCCAGTGTACCTGTTTTTATGTTTTAAAAATCTCATGTATTGTGTAAGGCTGGTGAAGGTATTTTATTCATTATGCAGTGAAATACAATTCCCAGACAACAATATGAAAAGTTGCTTCGGGATGTTGCATTATTAACAAGAAGGAACTCTCATGCACCATTTGTTGTATCTTTTCTGCTGATGAATGAGAGCGAGGCATAGATTTCTCCTTTGCTTTACTGAAACTTCAAGAAGAAGATTCTCAGTGAGTCTGCAAGAAATGCAATATACACAGGTACCCCAAGACAGCAAAAAATAGCGACTTGAGCAAAATACTAGATCCCAGGCATACTTAAACAACCAAGGGCAACTATAACCCAATATATTACACAGTTGACGGGCTTTGTATCAAAACAATGCCAAACAAAGACTGTAAATGTCAGGCTGCTTCTGAATTGTGAGAGGGTCTGCCCAGCACCATTGCCATCTTCTGATTCAAGAGTCATTTGCAATATGCTATTTTTCCCTGAGGGAGGAAATGCTGCGTTAAAACCAAACTCCATCTCATGAGCACAGTAATAGCATAAGGGAACTAAGTGAGATTCTGTTCTTATTGTGATGGAATATAACAACAATTGCACGGGGTAATCAGTCAAAACACGGTTGTTTATTAGATGTGGTAACAACACGAGGAATGATCTGAGCAACTGGTAGACCCTGCGTGACAGTGATCCGGCTTTCTCTTGGCTGAGCTTGCTGATACGAGTTTTAGTAATGCCAAAGATCTGGAAGTGCATGTCAAGAGTGCGAGAAAAAAATATTCCTCGGGAGACTGGCATGGTCTGAAGGAAGATTAGCCGCAGGAAGACAGTACATTCAAGACTACCTGCCTAGTGAAACCTACTGTCTGGGGCTGCAAATCAGAAGAGCTGATTGGTGTCAAATCAGGAAGTAGCACCAAGAGGGAAAAGAGGACAAATTATATATTTTGTGTTATTGCATCCCGGAGAGTAGGCAGCAAGATCCAAACATTCAGATTTCTACGAATGGATTGCTATAAAAGAAGATACCTCATCAGAGCAGCTGGGAGTCAGGCAGTATAAAAAAATAAACAAATAATCACTACAGGAAGGCTCACCCGGTTCAAATCAACTTGTACTAATTGATTCATGTAGATCCAAATGGACAAATAATGAACTTGATTTAATTTGAGCACTGACTATTTTACATAGTTGGAGCACTATAACTAGGTAAATTGGATGCTTCTCAAGAGGTTGCCCCAGGGTTGTGAAAGATGGTTGAATGTGGTCCTTTATTTCCAGATGTGGAATAAACAGACATTTTAAGTGATGAATTCTTCAGTTAGAGAGGTTCTTCAAATGGAGGACTATCCTCTGATGTTTTTCACACAGAAAGAGCTATACCTTATATCCTAATTCAGCTGATCACAATGGAAAGCATTATCAAACATCAAAGAATAGCCAGCCTTTGATATGGGATTGGAGATGTGCATAGTTCCATGGAAGAAGGTCAACAGTTCTGCTGAACATATGCAGCTCAAGTAGCTGCCTAGAATGTGGATGCATGAGCTCTGCAGGAGAAAACGAAACAGATCATCCTAAGTTGAGGCCAAAGGTTGTCAATTCAGCTTTTGGAGAAGCAGAGACAGAAAAAAGAGACAAAAACTGATGCAAGAAAGTTGCTCTGAAGAAACTTCTCTGCAAGTTGAGAAGAAACTCCATGTTATTTGGAAGACAAATATTGATAAAAAAAGTTGATAAAGAAAAGCTGAACAGAGAGATAGCATAGAAAGACTGGCTCCAAGTATTTTTGTCCTCCAACTATATTTCCCAACCCAGCATTCACTCTCTTCTGAAAAACATAATGAGGCAGTGAGCAGAGAAGGAGAGAATGATCACAAGAGAGGAGAGAAATAATGAGAACTCAAGATACACAGAAAGGTTTAGAGATGGAAGACCTTATTTCCAGGGCTCCTTCAACCCTATCAGCACTATTTCATAGAGCTGGGAAGTAAAAAGATTGTGGTGCCACTGGTGAAACAGAAGAAGGGTCAGTGAGTGAATGTCAGCCTCGCTTTGTAGACCATAGCAAGAAAGATTAGAACTACTTTTATTGAAAGCGGTTCTAACAACAGTATCTTGCAAGGCTGATTGTAGTGTATCTCCTTACCACTACCACCATCACCCCATAGCCAAATGAATCAGGGAGGTATCTGCATGGACCTCTTTTGAATATTATCTTGTTTTAAAATGTTCCAATTCTCACTTCACAAATCACTCTATGTCAGGCATGTCCACCCCCCAATGAGGCACCACCTTGCTGTGGTTGGGGGGCTTGTGTGCTGTGTAGAAGATGAGAGCTCTGCCAGAAGTTCAACCACACTGGACAGGTCTCATCAGAGGAGCCAGACAAAGAGTGTCTCGCACCTGTAAAAATATGAGGAGTCGGTAACGAGGCCCAACAATAAAAAGGATTAAAACAAAGGAAGTTTGTTATTTATATACAAAAATATGTATTAACCGTATATATTTTATATGCAGCCTGAAACAATTCCTGTTCATTCAAGGTAGCCAAAAGGTTGGACACCCATACTCTATGCATTGGAACACTATTAGCCCCTCTTCTCAAAATACTGTGCTGTCATTCCCCTTCCAAAAATGCATTAAAATATGTATATTAATAGAATATGTGCTTCAAAAATGTATACATTTGCGATTAAAACTATAAGTAGTATTTCATGGAAAAAATACTCATAAACTTCTAACTTTCAACATTGAACAGATATTGGTGCCTCTTACTTTTTATTTCCCCCCCCCTGCAAACTGTCCTTTAGTCTTAAGTATCTCTATGTTGTCCAGTCAAATGTATGAGTGTTCTTACTAAAAGCAGGAAAAAAAATCTAATTGTCTCTCTTCAATTACAACATATCAGCTTCTCTGTTCCTATTTCATCACAACGAAAACTTGTTCTTAATATTCTTTTATCTTTAATATCCTTTACAAGAATCTTATTTTTAAAAACATTAATCTATAATAATCTAATTCCAGTAACTTAAAATGGATAACTCTGCTCCAATTATTATACTAGTAAAGGTTTTTGCATAATGCAGGCTTCATTAGAGACACTTAACACTAATATACTGGTTTACAACATGCTATATGAATAGCCCACTAAACGACTTAGTAGCAGGAATAGAAGTGTATTATCAATACCAGCAAGTAATCATTGAAGTAGAGCATTAATAAAAGTTTATGGCACTATTTAATCTTGTTTTATGGGTGCTACATTATACAAGCAGGACAAAATAGCAAAGAATGATGGTATCTGAAGCAAGATAGAGACCAAAAAAATCTATAGAATAGATTATACTCGCAAAAGTCGGTGAAAATGTTGCACAACTATTCTTTATTTTGCAGAAAGATTTCTGCTCTGGTCATTTTTAGACAAATATCCTGACATAAATTGGTTTGTCTGTTTAAAGTACAAGGTGGTCAAGTCTCCTTGCTTTGTTATTATTGCTGTATTCACTGGGTGTAGGGTGGAGTGGGGAACACATGTGCTCCCTGGGTTGATTATGTGATGGTCATTCTAAAAAATGTTGCAAAATAGATTCTGCTTTTATGGAGACCCTGCATTGAACATTTCTCCTTCAAAAAGAAATAAAAGTGACTTGGACTTTGTTTTAGAGTAAAGTGAATAAATTGATAAGTTTTGTATGACTCATTCTAGCCTAGATCAATCGGTAGTGAAAATGGTTAGACTCCTATTGTTGGAAAGGGCCATTTAAACCATGAAGTCCAACTCCATGCCAGTAGCAGGAACTCAAATTGTAACATCCTCAACAGTTTGCTCTCTAACTTGAATTTATCCATTGAAGAAAAACTCATTACAATCATCAATAATCAGTTCTTGATGAAATACTTTCAGCATTAGGTAGCTTTCTCTGACATTCAACCAAAAACTGCCTCCTGGAAAGTTAAGATCAGGATTCCTTATCTTCTGTTCTAGAATGACAAAGATCAGATCTTGACCTTCTTTTGAGGGAAACAAATTTAGGTACTTGAGCAGAGTTCTCATTTCCTGCTCATCTTTTCTCTAATCTAAATATGATTGGTTTCATCAGTCTCCCTTAGCGTTTCCAGCTCTCTGCTGAATCTCCACAACTATTCTTCTTTGCCTCAGTCTTTCTTTAAAATGAGGAACCTACATTTATTAAATGTATTTAATAAATTATTTATTTAAAATAAATTCATTTATTTAAAATGAGGAACCTACAGCTGGATGCAATACTGGTGGGGTCTTAGCAATGCATAAGATAGTGGATCTATTATTTCCAATGATTTGGGTTCTATGCAGCAATCTATGCTGCTATTGTTTCAGATCATATTGCATTGGCCTTCTTAATAGCTATGCCACCTTGTTGAATCATATTCAGTTACTGTTCCAGTATCAAGAATAAGATGGAAGAAATGTTGATTTAATGTTTTAAATACTGATTTTAGATGTATTTGCTGATCAATGCATTAATAAAAGTTGCTGAATGCAGAAAACATAAAATGGGTTCATCTGAATTGAAACTGAAATGGTCTTAAGTGGACCATATAGGAACTCTCAAGGTGATCCTTGCCTCCAGTTTTAGCAGTAGATTTCTGGGTGTCATAGGACACCAAATTCCACGAACCCCAGCCTGTGTCTACATAGAAGCCCTGTGGAACTATGAATGGAGTTTCTTTCACTCCAGGTTTAGCTGTTGATGGGATTCGGTGATAGAATGATTGATCACTGATGCTATCTTAGTGCAAGGAAGAACTGATGAATGCTGTTCTGATGACTAGATTAGCCATTGATGAATCTGGGTCAGCACTAATCAGGACAAAGCTAAGCTGATTTTGGCCTGTTTAGGCAATCTAATTGTCTCTATGCTTGGAAAAATAAATGTTATTTAAAGACCTGGTCATTTATGGAATTTCTCAAAAGCAGCACAAACAAAGGATACACTTAAGGCATGCATTGATTGCCTTGGAAACAGCTAGACTGTTGTTCTCTTGTGAGTGGCTGACCAAGATGAGTAGCAAAGCCATTGGATAAACATTTATATTGGAAATTGGAGACATTCAAGGTATTTTATTTTTTCAACACAAGCACAAATGTGGCTTTGACGGTGATCCAGAGGCTGCTTCAGGGTTCCATCCTGACAGGACATCCACACTGTGTTGCTTGGAAGATGTCCAACATCTCCTGCAGGAAAGCAATCTGCCCATTTGCATATCAAAGCAAAGAGAGAAGCTAAGTCCAATTGAAGGGAAGCCCAGTCAAAAATTCTCCTTTCTGCACAACTTTTGATTAAAAAGGCACATAACCTTCCCTACCATTATTTTGCCTTATAAGAGATCCCTTTTCAATCATTTAAGCCAGAAGTTCTTAATACTTTAGGATAGATGTTTGAAGTCTGTTTGTCTATCAAAACTTCATGTCTGGAATTGGGGGAACTGCATCGGGGAAAATCAAATTTGCTCAAATAGTCCACCCATTATAGTGCTTGAGCCCATTTGCCGATTTTTTGATGGTAGACATTGCATTCAGACAAGCTTTCTCTTCCCACAGTCTTAATATAATTTTCTAGATTGAGATCCATTCAGACATATATGTTTCTAAGGCTCAGGGTCAACCATCAAGGTGCATGGGTGTCAAAATTCAAGATGGCAGCCACAATTGCAGCTGAATTCCCAACTTTTTTAAAAAAAAAATCATGCCATGTGTGAAAAGGAGGTAGGGCTTTAATCACAAAGTTGATTGCCACCTTAACATTTTTGACATTGCTCCCTGATGGAGATCCATTGGCTGTATTCACCGATTTGATTAGTTCTAAAAAGTTAGATTCGTTCAGTTACTCTACAATGTTTCAATCAATGTGAATAGACTAATGGATGTTATTAGACATAAGTATATTCACTTGACTTCTATTGCCAATAATAATGAATTCATTGCAAGACATTGGGCCAGAATACCTGTGGGACTGACTGCCTTCAATGCTCATCCCACCAGCATTTGTAGGGTTGATATGCTCCAAGCCCCTTCTAATAGGAAATATTTTATGAGACCAAGTAGTCAATCCTTCTCTATTATCTCCCCTGCCCTATGGAACAGAATATGGATGCATACTTGTCAAATACTACAAGAATGGTTTACCCCCTTGTTTTTCCCTTCATCTTTCTCTACATTATTTCCTTATATGACAAATTTTTCATGGCAAATCTGAGAGTGAAGATGGTTTTACTACTTCATTGTTTTAATATGAAGCACTCCAGAAATTCTCCATTTAAAGAACAGAATAAACAGCAATAGTAGCAGTCACTGTAACCACAAGAATAGCAGTAAATTCCATGAGCCATTTGGGGAACACACTTTGGGGGAAAAAAGTATATTAGTAAATAAATGCCAAAACTTTAGTTAGCGGTCTATTTGCAATGAGATAGTTATTTCTGTTGTACTGATTGGCTGTTTGCATATGCATTATCTCAGACAATCTAATATAAAGGCTACATGCATCCCCAATCATTTAATTGATCATATGCAGCACATCTAGAGTATGCATGGCACCCTGGGTCAATCTCTAAGTAACACACCATCCATTGGCATCTTCTTGAGAACATGTGTGTTGCCATCTGGAACTCATTCCCATAATCAGTTCCAGTTGAGTTTTATAATCAGAATGATGAATACATTGGATAGATTCCGCCTAGATATCTGCAAATCAAGACATGTTTATAAAAGTAATGTAGATTGTGATAGCTTCCTCGGCTGCTGTGTATTTCAGCTTTTGTATTTATGATGGAAATTGTTTTTAGTTTATTTCAAGATTATTTGCTGCCTGGAGTCACTTATTGAGATGGGCAGCCAGCTGAGATAAATACATACATATACACATACAGTATTAAAAATATATACATTGTTCCTAAAGAAGCTGACCTGAAGAAATCTGTAGTTGCATTATAGAACATAGAGGAAGCATGTGGATAGATTAAAAAAAATCTTCCCCACTTTCCATAAACTGAATTTTGCAAGCTTCTCTTGAGACCTGTTGAAAACAAGATATAACTAGATCAATTAATTAAACAAGCAAACAGATTTTTCACTGTTTGCCTGAGTCAGCAGCTCTGCAATTTAAAAAGAACAAAGAAGCAAGTAAACATTGTTTCATTTTGTTCTAATTAAATATGAAATTAGGCTGATTTCTAGGACTTGTGGAAGGACTATCCAGGAGCTATAGAACCGAACAATTCTTCCACCCTGTGCGTGGATAAGAAAATCAAAGAATGCCCCAAAGGTATGTTAGAGTCAGATTTTGAACATTGAATCTATGAGATATAAGATCCTCTCATCCCACTACATACTTCTAGTAAAGAAAAAAAAGTGCTAATTCTGGAAGATATGCTGCTACCTTTCAGCCCCCTAACATAAATCCATTACATGGCTGTGCAAATGAAATCTGATTGGATTCAAATGGCTGAAGTAATTCTGAACATGATTTAGGAAGATGCCAGACTGCTTTGAAGTTCATTTTAATCCAAAATTCTGAATTTAATACAATCAGATAGACTGGCCATCTGAACCTCATTCTACTCCATTTCTCCTGATTCAGAGCATTAACAAGCATGCATTGAAAGCTTCCAAATTCATCCAAAACCTATATATGGGGCCACTGGATTTCTTGAACCAACCGAATGCTCAAAATCAGTCTGAATGAGTCCACATCAGCACTGTTTCTCAATCTTGGCAGGTTTTAGATATGTGGACTCCTAGAATTCTCCTCTTATCTGCTGGCTGGGGAATTCTGGGAGTTGGAGTCCATATACTATCAAGGTTGAGAAATAATGATTGAGAGTATCAGAGTATTTGTTTCTTTACTGCTTTCATATGCCCTTTTTTGTTGAGAATTGAAGGCATCATCAAAAGATCTCCATTTATTTCATACCAACACTCAACACTCTTTTGAGGTTAGTTGGACTGAGATAGAGTAAATGTCCTAAACTCACCCAACTGAGCAGTTTGTATGAGAAGGGAACTAAATTTGAATCATCCAATCAAAGTCTAATATCTTTGCCACTAGACTAAATGATATTCCTTCACTTCTGAATTTATTTTTTCTGCCTTTTTTGGATTTTTCTACCCTAGTTAAAATTATGGATAACTGCTAGAAGGCATATCCAACCTTTGGCAATTTCCACTTCCAGAATTCCTCAGCCAGCATAAAAGCAAAGGATTATGGGAGTGGAAGTCCACACATCTTAAAGTTACCAGCACCTTTCTCTTCTCTCTTAATTTCTGTCCTTCGTAGGTCAGCTTCACCACTGACAATGCCCTGTTGCCCCCACATTAATCAGTACTGCCCCATTTTGTTCATTATTGATTTGTACTTTTCAAAATGTTCAAAGTTAAAGATCGCAAGAAGACAGTTGATGCCTCTTTCTCTTTCCCTTTCCCATCCTCATCCTTTGACTTATGCTTGGGGGGCAGGGGTTGGTATTCTGTGTTTTTTAAATATTTTACTATTGTAAATTGCCAAGAAGTTGGCCAACATATAAATTTAATAAATGTATTACATTTAATAAATTGTTATTGTTGTTTGACTGCCCTACTTCCAATGAATAGAACTCTTTTGTACTAGAACTCACTGGCTTTGGCTTCTCCCTATCTTTTAAGATGATCTGATTTAAAGACCATCACTATAACTTTAGAAGGGGTGAATTTCATAGTATTCTTAATCCACAGTCTGAAGAATTATTTTATTAGTAAGACTCTACCTTTCTTCAGCTTTATGGATGACCCATTTGAGTATTATATGGAAAAAATGGTTACCATTCAAAAGCTGAGATAAAATAAACAAAAACAGGGTTAAAGAAACAATAAATTAAAATGGTATCACAAATATTTAAGATATCAAGCCATATCTAATTCTGAATATTCCTACATTTTCAACAAGTGCTAATTTCAAATACATATATACCATATTATCTCAACACACCAAAGCTCAAGTTCATTACTTTTGTAGAGATAAATGATTGGTTTTATGAGTTAGTATGCTATTAAATTGTGAGATTATTTTATTTCTTAGCACCTGAAGTAGCTGATACACCTGAGAGACGGCATTTTCTCTCCTCAAGTCCGAAAACACAAAAAGCAATGCATTTGTGATCCACATCTAGTATAATCAAAGCTGACGCAATGTAGCAGAACCAATGTGGCAGTAACGCATTCAGTGGTTTGTACCAAGTTGCAAATATTTTCATAAGGGTGTAAATGCTTAAAAATGATCAATAGGTTTATGTATCTTTGTTATGATTTAGATTAAATTCAGTTTCTGGAGGTTTATTTATTCTCAATTAAATTAAAACTGACGCGGGCCTGTAAATTTCATCCTGATTAACCTGCCCCACCAGCCAGTCACTTGTTTTTTTAAAGGCACTTTGGATAATGACATCCAACTGTCAAGAAGAATGTTGCAGCCACACAAACCCAGAGAGACACAAGTGACATGCACAGAGGAATGAAGATGAGATAACTTGGATTTCATTTCTGCCTTTGGTTGTTCGGCCTTTGAAGGCAATTCAGCATGACATTGATGTGGAAAATGCTTCATTTTTCTTGAAAAATAATGCAAAAAGTGGCTACACCAGATTTTGTTTGCCTGGTTTCTAACTCTAGAGCTCCATGGTTTCTTACCCTTTAAAAGAACAGTTTTTCAAGTAGATTTTTGCTGGTTGGAAGCCGCACGGGGAGTTCTTTTGGAAAGCACATTTTCTAGGGTTTGTGCAATATATTGTGTTATTTTGATCTCAACGTGTTTTAAATTTCTACCACTTTCCACTCAACCTGATGAAACAGAATTTGTTTTAGATATTAAAGTAGAGAAAAGAGTTTTGAGAAGTTCCCAGGGGTGGAACAAAGGGCTTTTTTACCTCCTTAGATCTGAGTTCTGATTTCCTGGTTTTCACTGGCCAATTTATTCTCCAGAGCTCTGCAGCATCCACAGCTTCTACTTCTGTAAATCCCCATGGAATTTTTTCAGGACTGTTCCTCTTATGACAGCCAAGGAAGAAATCTTGCTCTTGAGAAATCATTGGAGAATTTCTCTTTCCCTTTAAGAACTTATCCCACCTAAATTCTTTGCCTATATATTTGATGAAGCGAATCGAATATCCTTTGTTTCCAACTCTGATTAAAAATCAAGACTTTAAAATATTTTTTTCAACCATTAATTCATTTAAATCATTTAGAAAGCCTCCCATCACACAGCAATGACTCTGGGCGTGCACAACATTAAAACATCAACAATTTCAAGACCCAAACCACCATGTTTGAGGTGAACACAATAGTCCCAACATATAAAAAATAATTTTAACCCACAATGCTCATCTACTCTTCTGACCCAAGTGCCTGGGGAAACAGGAAGGTCTTCAGTGCCTTGCAAAATGATAACAGGGTCAAGCCATTTAGGTTTCTGAAGTGATGCTGGACAATTGTATAACTGCATGATGCCTTTGTCATATCATTCATTCTTTTCAATTGCATTGCATTCTGCATTATCAAGAACAATAACATATCTGTAAAAAAAATAACTTCCTCTACTATAGCTCCAATAATTGAAACTTTAATTTTCATTTGTGCCTGTGAAACAGAAGAGAGTTCTAACTGTATCAGGTTGGAAGAGCAAAAAGGACTTTAAAAATGGGAAAAGGTTATTTTCAGGAAGAGATCCTTACTCTACAATATGTCTTCTTTGGGTGGGAAAAGAGCAACTAGTAAGCATTGCTCATGCATCTAGCTGCCTTTGGTGCAAGTGCTTTCTGTCAACCATTGGGAGGAATAAAATCTTTTCCCTTAAATATAGAGAAATGACGTGGATCACATCATTTTTATGATTAAGGCATAAAATTCATGCAAATCCAAGATATATGAGGATATTAGTACACTATTCAATTTAAATATTGTATCTTCCAATGGGAGTTTGTATGCCTTCTAAAACAGGGCAAAGCTCAGAAAAATACTGGAGAATTTCCAAATTCCAATGAGTTCCAAAAAAACCATATTTTATTCAGCTATTTGAAAGTAGCAACCTATAATAAATCTATCTGCTAACAAGTTCCACATTTTTAACCACAAAATGCTCAATATCTGGGAAGTCCAATTTCATTTCTCTACCATGCTTTTATACGAGGAAACTAATCTCTTAAAAGTGCTAGTGATTTGTGTATTTTCTTCAAATCTGTTAATCAAATAACCATAGTGCCAAGTCATGAAAGGCATTGCTTGAGATATGTGTCTGTGTAATCACGGGCAGGGAAAAATTCATTAGAGTTTGCATTTGAATAAGATCTTATCTAATCTTCTATTTCAGAACCAATATATAGACTGAAACTCGGTTATCCATCATCACTCCCACTTCTCCAAATTTTGCAAAGTGGTTTCAGTCAAGAAAGTAAGATACAATAGACAAAAGTGCAGGCTGTATAACCAGGAAAATAAGTACAAATTATGTTAGAGAAAATTGAAAAAAGAAAACAAAACATCCTTGGGTCTATTGTGAGAAATGTGCACAAAAGTACATAGAAATGTTAGAATGAATTTGAAAAACAAAATCTTAGCTTGAGAGAGCGTGGAACAAAGCAGACTTGTGAATCAAAACATAGTGAACCGAAATAAAGCAAAAAAGAGACAGATATGCACACTTCTGTGGATCACAGGAAAACTAAAATCAGTGTTTTTCAAACTTGGCAACTTAAAGTTGGATGGACTTCAGCTCCCAGAATTCCCCAGCCGGCATTCTACTGGGGAATTCTGGGAATTCAAGTCCATTCATCTTAAAGTTTGCCAAGTTTGAAAAACACTGATTTAGACCGCTTATGTCTTCCTCTTGCCCTGTCCCCAACTTTCTTCTAGGGTTGAGAACAGGACCCTCTTTATAAACAGACAAACCAGAAGCAAGAGTTTGTTTCTGTCTTTTAACCTGCAGGAGATGCTCTTGATCCAATTCAGGTCAGCTTTTTTCCATGTTGGGTGGCTGAGAATTCAGCTTTATTTGTTCACTAGTTGCTAGGCAAGTGATAAGCACACAAAAGAGAAAGACACTTGAAAAGTTTGCCCACTTCACCAAGGTTACTCTTTGGGGTGAGCATTAAAAACATTGCTTTAAGCCATTCACAATTATGACCTTGACTATGAAAATGTAAGTTAATAAGGCTTCAACAAATTATGGTCTTTTTGGTCGATTTGCCTAGTGAACTGTTAATTGTAAAACTGAAAGACATTATGTTCAGCTTTCTCTATCACATCTTTTGTGTTTTAACAGTGACACTTCATTGGGTGCAATTAACAAAGCCTGGGAGATTTATTAACACACTTCTTCATGGCCAATGATCCATTCCACTTAAGACATAACACTGTAAAATGCACATTATCTCCTTTTGGCGCTTACAATAATGCTTCATGAACTAGGAAGGCATATGTTAAAGCAGATAAAATAGCATTATTAGCTGACAAATCTTACAATTTATTAGACAGTTAATTTATCAGCTTAAAAGACACTTAAAACAGCTGTGCATTTAATGTCTTTTTAATGTAACCAGTAAAACTTGCATAATTGCCTGTAGTGCCATTTATTTTTAGCTATGTTGCAAAATGTCTGCATTTACTGTTTACATCTTCTTTAATTTTCCCTGCAAGGCTCATCATATAAAGGGGTGGATCCCTTCACCATAAGGGCAGGTCATCAGCTCAGATCCATACACAACATATTTTATTTTTATACAGACACACACACACATTTTCCATGCAAATTGCTGTCACCGGTAAATATTTAGGACATCATGTACTGAGTTGGGCTGAAGAAGACTTTGCATAAGTATGTGTATGTGTGCGTGTGTGAGAGAGAGAGAGAGTAGGGTTCAAACCGGAATGAAGACGCGGATACCAAGCACACACAACTTCAGAGACCAACAGTTCTGCCTTCATATGTGCAGCCCATTCTAGCGGTACACTCAGGGTATAAACTAACAAGATTCTGATGCTACATTAGCAGAGGTGTTTCATTTCATAATTAAGGCAACTGTTCCCAGAGGATCAATTGCAGCAGATCTAAGTACTATCTGCGAAGAAGGGGGGGAGCAAGCATTCTCATTTAATGACTCTGATGCATAAATTGGCTATGTTTGTTTATGACTCCCTAATTTAATGGAACCTTTGTTAAAGCTTTCTATACCTTTTATTTTATTTCCTTTTTAACAGACTCCTACCGCAATGGTTCCTTGTTCTTCAAATAGAAAGGAAAACAAAAGGAAGCTGATTATATATATATTTTCAAAAACATATTAAATGTAAGAGGTGGAAATGGTGATTTTTCATTCATTGTCAGATTTAATCATTAGATAAATATTTTACTTATTCATGAGTGGAGCAAGAGAGGTCTTAGCACTGCAGGGAGAAAGGATTTCAGATTACATGGTTCTTTGGGAATTTAGCCACCTTCTGGCTTGTTGATTTGAATGGATTAAAGATGAGCATTTAAAAAAATTGGACTACAGAAATGCTCATTGTACAGACATTGGGCACAGAAAGTTCTAAAAGATGCATCAACGGTGATCCTGATGTTATTGGCAATGATGCATGTTGTAATGCATTTGGAATGCAAAAGCCTGGCTTAATTTGAGTCAATGTTTTTGCTACTTTCTGGACTGATCTCTTCGAGAAGATGCCAAAATCAATTTCATTTCAAAATAAGTGATCAGAATCAATGACACTGAACATAAGGTCACAGTATACAAAATACAAGGAGTACTTTGAAATACAGGAACATTATTTAAAGCAGCAATATCATTCCTTGTGTGGGGTTTTTCAAGATTCCCTGGGAGCCTATAAACAGATGGGGCATTAAAGACACAGATATTTTAATGAGTTGTGTCTTTTAAGTAACAGCATCTTTTTTCCACCTTTTGTGGATAGGAAGGAGTATAAGAGTGAATCTGAAAAGGAACAATACTAAATTCTGTGGAACCCTAAGCCAAAACCCAGATTTTCAGTGTTAACAGTTCCATTCAGCCCTCAATGTCCCTGATGGGAAGGATCAAATAGGTAGGGAGAGACTAGAAATATCAAAAAGACAAATAACTATTTCTGGTTCTTCATCATCCAT
The DNA here is from genome assembly GCA_032468055.1 of Acrochordus granulatus. Lineage (NCBI taxonomy): Eukaryota > Metazoa > Chordata > Lepidosauria > Squamata > Acrochordidae > Acrochordus > Acrochordus granulatus. The sequence goes on from JANHZU010003268.1 coordinate 20,854, forward strand.
ATGTCCTAAGTTTGGTATTAAAGTCACAAAAGCCCAATAAGCAGAATCATCTTCATCTATATATAAATAAGGAATAACCTACCAGGTCCTTGAATGGGTTATTCACCATCTTGTTATCCCATCTTTAAATGGTGGAGAATAGTGGCTAGGTAATGCTGCAGATAAAAAATATTGCAGAAATTGCAGCTTGAGAGACAATCTTAACCAGAGTTAACCATCTGGCTGTGTAGAAGCACCCATGGAACATCCAAGAGAGAAGGGAGGATGTTGAGAAATGCATGCCTATACCTGTGTAGCGTGAGGTCTTGCTAATTACTTTTCAAATTAAACAGAGCCATTTATTTACTTAGAAGTAGTCCTCTAATGAATAGTTTTTTTTGATTTGATCAGTGTGCCATTACTGATGAAGTTATTGTTATGAATTCTCAGAGAGTAATCTTTATCCTGGATAAAATGAGTCAACATCATTTGCAAGTTCTGATTTGTTTGCAGGGTGTAATCAAATGCCACATACTATCAAGAGGAAGTATAGTCTTCACAAGGTCTGGTAAAAACTTAAGAAACTATTTGTACCCATTCAGAAACCACTTTGCATCTGAAAGTTACTTCCAGTGATCCAGGCAGCATGGCCTATTCAATCCCTTGTATATACCAGAGATGTCCCTCTTTCTTTATCCAAGGGCCACACCTGGCTGTTGAGTAGTATGCTCAAACAAACAAAAAAAAAAAGGCAAAGCATAGGTCCAGGACAAAAATATATATTTTTTTATTTCATATATATTTCAAATGAATTAATTACTAGGATTGGCTTGAGAGTTTTCCCAATAATCATATTGCATTTTTTAATTACTTAGTAACAGCTTTTGGTGGTTTTCCCTAAGGTTTTCCCTTGATCTGTTCTAAATTGGACCAAAAAATTTTGTCCAAGCAGTGGTGTTCACAAAGTCAAGCTGGCCAATGCAATGGTACAATCAAAAGCACATAAAAAACAGATGAGGTTTCTATCAGACCACCGCTCCATCCATCTTGACTTTTTTGACTTTATCCTACAGATATCTTTGCAAATATCTTTATTAGGATTAACTTTTTCTTAAAAAAATGCATAGGGTAGTATAGGCTTCCCAGTTCAAATAAGTTCTCTTCCAGGTGAGAAAATGAAGGAGAAAGAGAAATATGTTTGCAGTTAAAATAATATATTTACAGAATTCTATAACTCTAAGAGGGAATGAAGGCAGTGTTATGTGAATTGGTTTGATCAGATTGAGCTAAGAATTTCAGGGCAATCCACCAAGACAGAATGTATCATATCTTATCATGACAAGGCATGTAATTTGTACTTTCTGCTTGCATCTCTCTCAAAATATTATTCAGCTTCAGAAATGTGCATTTCTTTTATGCATAGACTATATATTTGAAAAGGATGCACATACTTGTTAAAATAATATTTACATTAGGAAAGCCAAAGCAAAATGTCTAAAAAATGCATGCATTTAGGGTAAGTTGGCTACCTGTTGATGAAAACAAATGTATATTTTTTCTAAAAAAATAGACTTACCAGAAGATCTGATAAACTGGATTAATATTTGAATACTGAGATGCACTGCATTTGGAGACATCATACAGCTGAGTCAAAAAAAAATAAGGAAATGCAAAGGCATAGCTTCCTAATAATAGAAATGTTTGAACCATTCTTTCTATTCTGTAATTATTTCTCTCATATTCAGTCTTCGGTTCTAACCCATTTCTGCATTAATACATATGTTTTAAAAAATCTGTGTGATAAATTACATGTAAGTACAGGGTAAAATATTATTTCTAAATGTTTTATTTAATAAGTAATATGTTTTACATCTTTGTTTCATTTAAGTGCTCATATTCCTAAATGCATATTAACATAAAATATGCATTGCATTTTACAAATGCATTTCATATGTCAAGCCCAGAAAGAACCACATTGGATAATTTATGAAATCTGCAAATTTACATTCTGGCAAAATTTACATTCTGGCCCATCCATTAGTACAGGTGATGCTGTCCAGGTCAGTTTGCAGCAGAACTCCCCAAAATCAAATTCTGCAAATGGTAAACTATGTCTCATTTGGGAGACTGTGCTGTAGCTTGCAGGCATTGATCATCTGAGTCATACCAAAAAAATATGAAACATTGCTTTGGCAGAAAAGAATTTATGCCTGACCCAAGAGAGAACAAGCAAATATGAAGCTCTTGTGACGTCACTGGATTGGGTTGAGAAATTTAAAGGTTATGAAATATGGAAATTCCATAGCTACTGTCTTTCTCCAACCATGCATCTTTCATAGATGACCCAAGTTACAATATGGATGTGGCCAAGTGGGTGGCCTTTTTGATTGGGATTCACTAAGAATTCGTTCCAAGGAGAGAGAGAGAAAAAACCCACAAACATCTGGAAATGAGAACCTGTATGCGCCTTGACCTTGGAAGAGGACACCTGGAGTGCAGCAAAGAGCTGAACCTACTGGGACAGAAATCTGCTTCCTTCATCAAGAAAATAGATGGGAAATGAGATCTCATTTCAGCGTCCTAATGGCCTGGAAGTTTATTCAAAAGGGGTGGTGATGGGAAGAAATATACAAAGTTTGCATTGAAAAAAGATTCCTTCACTCACTTGCTGAAAAAACCTAGGAGGAAATAAACCCTAGAAGAAACAGTCTTTGCTCGCTGGGTGTGAAAGGAGGAGGGTATGTGTGAAAAAGGAATCATTCCACGTTGGAATAATTTGTGCATGTTTTTACTTATTCATGGAAAAAGTGGGACTCTAGCATTCCCCGAAGTCTTTTTTTTTTCAGAAAGAGAGAGGAATTTTCTGCTTGTAGGGGAGAAATCTACAAAGAAGTTGAGGTAGGGTAGATGAATGGGAGGTCACTTTCCTTTTGAAGTTTCTTTCTCTTTCATTAATAAAAGGTGTGGTATACCACATACCAATTGTGAAAAGAGAAAAAAGGAAAGGAAATTTTAAAAATGTGATCTGTTTTGAAATGCAGAGGGAAATGTCCCTCTCCTCGTGCGATTTTCTACAACAAGCTTGAAACAAATGCATGGGGGGATTTTAAATACCATTTCAATGGTTAGGGCAGGGTGGGAAATAGCTTGCCATCCAGCCCCTACAGCTATTGATTCAAATCTCATTCTGGGCCACAAATGCCAACAGGACTAAGAATACATAGGAATACAACTCCATTTTCGTGAGTAGAGATAACGAAAAGAAGGAAAACAATTCCATGCAATGTAAAATCCGGTATTTGAAAACATCATCTGGATCAATACCTTCCATGCAAGATGACCAGTTTTATCAGCATTACAAACTAATTTATTATCTTGGGTTTTCCTAAACCCGTGGATGTTGTAGGGGTTCTTGACATTATATTTTGGCCTTGTCTACTTCTGTATTTGATCCCACTGCTGTCTTTATTTCTTTCTACTAGTTGGATGTGGATTGAATAGAAGTCTCATGCTTTCCTTAGCTGGCATGGAAACTTAGGGATGTATTATTCTAGGCATGATTTTTTTTCTCCTATAAACTTCCATATTGGAGTATCTTCCAAAGCTGATGTCATCTAATGAACTTGTGATTAATGGCTTGGATGATTGGACAGGATAGATTATAGAAAGAAGAGTATTATGATGTAACTTTAAAGAGAGAGGTTAGAATATAATTCTATTTATAACTGCTGTAAGAATATCAGGTCATTTCTTTGTATCATCTTTATTTTCTATTTTTCTCAATTTTCCTTTCTTATTTATTTTGCTCTCTCTTTGCTTTCTTTTTTTCTTTATATTATTTTGGATTAGTTTTTATCTTCTTATTTAAAAGTTTCAATAAAAAATCCTAAAGAACTAGGCTGATGTCATCTGATTATTAGTCCCAACAGGACTGGGACTTCTCTGGAACACTCATAAAAAAATTCTTTGCATATGTTACTGCCCAAAAGGGGACCAAAGTTGCCATCTATGCAACATGATCAGTCTATCAGCCTCTCTTTGATGATCTCAGAATGAGAATGAGCAAAACTAGCCTTTCGTCCATTTGGAGGGGACTGAGGTTTTAAAGCATCCTTTTCTCTTGACACCCTTCCAATCAAGGCAATTTATGATGAGGTATCCACCTATTTTTAGAATATTCTCTATGGCATTCAGTGCAAAACCTAGTGTGGTTCTTAAGCTGACTGAAGTTGTTCGCCTCTGGTTTAAGCAAACCAAAGTTAGCCACATTGATGCAGAACCTGGGCACCAAAAGAGAGACATCTAGCCACCAATGTGGGCTAAGAAATATTATCACTTGGTGTTAAAATTTGGCTACACGCAGTGACCATCCATATATTTTCAGATGGGGAGAATACGTTCTTCTTCAGCAGAGTTACAAAAAAGAAA
>JANHZU010003268.1:40315-51784 GCA_032468055.1 Acrochordus granulatus
AAGGAAGGAAGGAAGGAAGGAAGGAAGGAAGGAAGGAAGGAAGGAAGGAAGGAAGGAAGGAAGGAAGGAAATATAGATAGGTGACTTTTTCATTGCCTAGGGAGGTAACAAATAAGGAGCAATGGAAGGTACTCACTTAAGACCTGGGACTTAAGCTGTTGTGCTTACTTGAAGTAGGGCAAAGCAGCTTGGATCCACCTCCAAGGGATGGAGAGACAGCATAGGTCATTTCAATGCAGTGCTTTATTTCACTTCTCAAGTTGACCTGAGTTCCAACTGAAGCCTTGTCTGGAAGATACACATGGATGGAGATCTCTTCTGAAGTTTTCTCTTGTTGGCTGGATGGCTTTTTGCTTATTGAAACTTCCCCAGGAAGTCTCAGAAAAAGATAATTTTGTCTTTAAAAGCAAAGAATTTGGAGAACTGTTCCAAGAAGGTGATTTGATAGAATCAAATCACTCCCTCCAAGATTTTCACAGCAAGTGATCTGTAGAATGTGTGCATCCTCATAGATTATTTTGTAATTTTATCATACATTAGTCACAGTGACTACTCAGTGGCACTTTCACAGAAGGATTTGGGAGCAAATGTCCTTGTATCCAGAATGAACAGGAATGGGTTGCATTACGATATGATGAACTAAGTGAAATAATGGATTTTTCCCACTCTTACATTCAGTCATGTCTGATTCTCAGAGACCACCTGGAAAAGTCCTTGCAGTTTTTTTGACAATGTTTTTCAGAAGTGGTTTTCCATTTTCTTCTTCCTGGGGCTGAGAGAGAGGGACTGGCCCAAGGTCACTCAGATGCCTTTGTGCCTAAGGCAGGAGTAGAACTCACAGTCTCCTGTTTTCTAACTTGATGCCTTAACCACTGCACCACACTAGGTCCTGAAATAAAGAGGAAACTCCAATAAAATCATAAAATCTGCAGGCTAAAATTATATAACTGGATTACTGCACACCAACATAATTCACATATACTGACATAATGCCGTTGTCTGATGGTCCTCTATGAGCATGGTCCAAAATACCGCTGGTGACATTTAGTTAGATGGCTTGTCTCCTATTACTATTTTGGAATCTACTAGTAAGGGTTTTTTTATATCATTTGCTGGGGAATGGGAGAGGGGATTACTATTATGTTCACGTCTTGCTTGTAGTTATCTCAGAGACATTCAGTTAGTAGGGCTACTCTACATGGAATACAAAAACCGAGACAAATACAAAGCAGCAAAGAGATGTAGACAACTAGAATTATTTACTACTGGTCATCAACACTGCTATAGCCTGGATATTATAACCCTAAATGGTCAGGCTCAAATTATTCTACTTTGGACACAAGAGGAGATGAGCTTATTCTCTGGGGAAGGCTCTAATGCTAGGAAAGGTAGAAGGAAAGAGAAGAAGAGGAGGACCAGCAGCAAGGTGGATGGAGCTGGAAGGCTAATTGTTGGTTAGCGGTTTATTTTTAATAGGGAGACATCCAGAGTTGTTTACAAGATGAGCAGCTATTTAAATATTTTAAATAAATAAAATCAGCATGGAGAAAGTCTATTAAAAGTTAACATTAATTAGATGGTATATAATCAACTTTAATCACTCTTGAAGTAGGATCCTGAGCTAGATAAAACTTTAGTCTGATCCTGCCCAACTTTTCTTATTTGCTAAGCTCTTTTTAAAGGTAATATTACTCTTCACACTTAACTACAACAATAACAATGTTTTTAAAAATGGGCCCTTTAAAATACCAGGACACTCAAAACCGAATGCTAGATTAGACAAATCCTCAGCCTTAGTTCAACTGGGCTCTTCTTAAGTAAGGTGAAGGTATCTTTTCTAGCAGTCATGTTTCATCTTTGGGCTTTTTCTCCCCAGGGAGGCTAGCCTGGCACCCTTCCCCCCCCCCACAATATTGTTTCCAGACTAAGTTCTTTTTAAAAGACTTTGAAACTATGACAGTAACTGTATTTTTATTTGCTGTAATCTGTGGTTGTTTTATTTCCTGCTGATCCGACAGTTTGGTTTTATGATGGTTTGCATTATGAATGCTTAATTCATTTCATCAGAGCCACATGGGGAGTACAGCTGAGCAGAAGTAGGAATATAGATTTGGAAAATATACCTGCACATCAGCTCCATCCCAGGAAGAGCTGAATGCTGCTGCCACCCAGCGTTGGGAATTCAACAACACAAAGAAGTGAAAGAGAATCTCATGCGCAATTCTGCCTTGCAATTCCCCCTTGATGAATAAGCTTTATTTTTCTGGCTTCCTCAATAGACCTCTTATTTTGGAGTTTAAAAAAGGAGAAATTTCTAAAAACAAAGACTCATTAATGGGGCAACACCACAGGCACTTCCAAAAGCTCTGATTACAACAGGCCAGTATTCATTCTCCTTCCTGTTTTAATATTCTCCACAACCCCCATTGAATTGAATATATGGTTTTGGCTTAAGAAGTCCTCGAGATTCTCAGCTCAACTCTGGAGGCATCTAAGGGTCAAAATTCTCAACCTTGGAAAAAGGCAGCCATAGAAATTGACCTGGAGGCATGAAAGATGGTCCAGTAATAAATTTTCCCCATTGAGGTCAGAGCCATGACTGTGGCTGTGGAGAGAAGAAACTAAACAATTCAGTAGTCCTTGAGAGGCCGTCCTATGGACCACAGGATCACACCTTTGATTTTTTAATAAGAAACTGAATAAATTAGTGGTGCTTGAGTATGACATTTTTGAAAGACAGACCAGAATGAAGGTGGTGTGTACATGTTAAAACCTTTCTCCTCTCTCTCCTGCAACTAATTAAGATTGCTTTCTTTATTTATGCTATTTGGGACAAAAGGATTACGGTATGGAAAACCTGCACAGTTTAAGCATCAGCTGTGCAAGATGATTTGTTAGGTCTACAAAGCTATCTTTTGCTCTAGCTCCCATCCCAAGTCTTTTTTGTTTCTATTTAATAAAAAGACTGTGTGTGTGTTTCATTTGTCTTTGCAGAAGACACCATGGCAGGAAGAGACCAACTTGGTGACTCTTACATATAAGCTCATGAAATTACCAATATTTTGATTAAAACAATGCAATGTCTGCTTTCATCTGGGAACTTCTACAGTAATGATGGAACTTGAACGTATTTTGAAGAAGTATTATCAAATGTGAGCCGAACTTGACAGCTGAAGACAAGAGGATTTTTTAAATCAAGATGAATGGATAAGTTTGATGATTAGCTTTTTTCCTTTAGCAGTTCATAGTAACTTTAATGTCTGAAGTGTAAAGTTTAATTTTGCTTCAAAAAACCTCAGTATTGCTTAAGACAATGTTTGAGGGGTCAGAATCACAACCCAATCTCCTGATTGTCCAGAGGGTCTTAAGAAACTCTTTGGTGATACTAGGATGTCACCCACATACTAGGGATATGTTTTGGAAACATTTTTTGATTTAGACAATTTTTAGACCCATTCTTTGCCTCAACCTCCCCTTCTTCTTTCTTCTTCTTTTGGCTGCTCCCATCAGGGATCACCACAGCAAATCATCTGTTTCCATCTTCCTTGGTCTTCAGCCTCCTCTTCAGTCACACCAGCCTCCCGTATATCCATTCTCACAGCATCCATGTACCTTCTCCTAGGCCTTCTCCTTCTGCCCAATAGCTCCATCCTCAACAATCTCCTCCCAACATACTCTTCATCCCTCTGCAACACATGCCCAAACCATTTTAGTCTCACTTCTCTCACTTTATCACCAAACCTTCCTACCTGTGCTATCCCTCTAATATACTCATTTCTAATATTGTCTCCTGAATAATAACCTGAAATCATTCTGCTGAAATTCTATCATTTTTCCACCGAATGTCAACTCTGTGACTCACCACCACTTGATATCCGCAATCACAAAGCTGAAATTATGCGATTTTGCCACTGAACTTCAACAATGCAAACTGAGAATCCAAGAACCTCAGTAGATATGGTGAGGACATATCCAGCTTCTCCCAAAGGCATCTCTCCTTTCACACACTTCAAAAGGGACGCATGTCTTCCCATTGGCAACCGGTGCCTTTTGGAATGACCTCCCAATTGGTCCTGACCTTGAAGGCCATTAGAAAGGCAGTTAAGACCTGATTTTTCCCCTGGCACTTGTACTAGAAATATTAGAGTTCCCCACTGGTATGTCATAATATCTTTTAGTGTTGATTGTCATTTAACTGCTTCAGTGCTGTGTGTTATTTTTCTCTTTTGTATTTTTGTTTCATGATTTTGTACTCTATCCAAAGTCATGTTGTTTGAGGTGGGTGGCCATTTAGATGTTCTAAATCAATCATCCATTATGCAGTCCATGGGATATGGGGAACAGTAGTAGAGAGAGAGAGCACTGCTTACTTCCTTCTCCTTCTAAATTTAAGCAATATAAAACCTAAGAATACCATTGTGAATATGTTGGGCTGGAAGTGGTTGCAGTATTTCCCTTTCCCATTTTCTGCCTTCAAAAACATTAGATTATGTGTACTGAAATTTTTCTGGGATCGTTATAATTGCAAACAAAACTGGCTGTTTGGTAGAACATGAGATGATTTTCTGGTGGCTTGAAATGCATGTTTTAAGTTCCTGCTTTCAATTAACTTACTATCAATAAATTGATTATTAGCATCATGCTTCCAGGTTCCTTTTAATGTTGCTTGTCAAATATGCCATGCATTTGATCATTTGAGTATGTTAAGAGGTACATTGGGAATACATGCAACAATTTTGATTTTTGTAGAGAAAGCAGCACTGAAGGAGCTTCTCTGCCATTGACCATATTCCACATCAATTTGTTTAAAGAAGATCAGACAGAACACAACTCATTGGCCAAGTGTTTACTGAAAACTGAGCTATTGAGTGGAATGTATTTAATTCAAAAGTGCTGAATTTGACCTTCAACCATCTTAATAGCTTGGAAACAAGTTGTCTCTTCTTGTTTAGATCATCTTTGAAGGGTGTTTACAGGGTGACTCAAAAAAGGATCTTTTCTCAAGAGAGAAAAGTTTTCTCTTTTCTCAGAGAGGTCTGCTGACACCCATTTTATAGCCATTTCAATATTCAAAAACTATTGCTCTTGGGTGACATTTATAAAGTCAGGATTCCCTCCAGTCAAGCTTGAGAGTTGATGACTGCATCTACTTGTCGTAGCCTTCTTGCAACAATATGGAAATTATTGGCCTTTTCATTCTCCAGAAAATTTTCCAATTTCACCTTAGAGTTTGCAATTTTGTATTGGTCTCCATTTCAAGTACTGATCACAAGATTGTTTCTGTATACAAACATATATTCAGAATCATTTTTCTATCTCAGAATCTTGGTCTTCTCCTTCTATAGCCTTGTATTAACTTGACAAATGTTGATTTACGTAGTATTTTTGTATTTTATATCATCAAAATGAAATTTTAAAAAGAATTTACCATTTTAAATAGCCATTTCTTTGTCAAATATCATGAGAGTTGATATGTCATCTAAATAGGCATATTATTTTAAGTAATATAAGATAGAAGTCTTCCAATCATTTACAATTGGTGGTGGTCAATGGCTGAACCACACGTAAACTCAGAATGGATGAAGGGGGATGGTTGGAACCAGGTCCCATTCTGACTTCAAAGAAAACAAAAGGATGACAGAATGAAGAAAAATCCATTATTCCATATGTTATAGTTGGGAAATATTCAGAAAGAAATCATACTGTACAATCAGTGGCATAACCAAGATAAGATTTTGGGATGTCTTCTGATGAATACAATCTTTACAAATACAAACTTTACAAAGGGCAACTTTTGATTTGAGATTGTCCTCTACAGTCCGAGTCTCCTGGAAAGATGAAAAAAAGAAGAAACCATGGAAGATAGTACAGTAAGTTCCAAGTTGTTTCAACAGCCAAAACCCAATGAACAACATTGTTTGGCTTTAAATTACAGACATAATTTATACATTTGCTTCTCTTGAAATACATGGGTCAAAGTCAGTTTATTCCAATCTTCAGCTTAGGGTGGCATCTTTTGGTTGTTTATTTGTAGATTGAGAGGATGCATTTTTGGGATGATGTTTACAAGCCAGCGTAGTGCTCTCACCCAAAAATCATCTTTTCCAACTATGGAAAAGTGATTTGCTGAGTAATCTGATACACATAACACACATATTATGGTTGGCACATTTGCATAGCTTATTTTATCAGTTCCCCTAGCCCGATTGTCAGTATGCCGAGCATATCTCTCCCCCTCTTTAAAAAATATTAATAGGAAAACTCTGAACGGTGCCTCCAAAGATTCTGTGCTCTGTCTCATGCCTTTGCATAAATATTCTTCTTTACCTCTGAAGTTTTCCTTGTTTCCTACAGCAATGCTAGGGGTCAGAGGCACAAAGGTGCTATCCCCTGACTGTAGCAAATACTGCCATGTGTTGTATGTTTGATGAATTAAAAGGATCCTGCCAACTTAATTACACTGTAACCCTTCAATAAAGGAAGGGCAGAGCTGATTAACTAGTGAATAATTGGGAACTGATTGATGGCTCACTCCCTCACTGCTAAAGGCTGTAAGTGTAATTATTTCGCCTGGGGGCCTAATTTTCCACTGTTAGCTTCTACTTTTGTCCTCAGTTGTAATTTATGGAGGGGGACCCCAAAAGCATTAACAAAAATGTAGAAAATAAACTGTCTCCCACATCCCAAGATGTGTCACCTACAAATGTCCAGGAGCCTTCTCCAGGTGTCAATATTTTCAGCCATTTAGTAATATTAATTCCTCATATTCAGCAGGAAAGAATCCAACCATTTGTCAACAACTATCATAATACAGATTTTCCTCCTCCTCCCTCTCTCCTTGATACATATGTATACCAAACAAATGATTTTATGTGCCCATTCACACCAGATCAATGTGCAACCATTTAGGGACAATAGTTCTTTAAGAAAGAGCTTGGAAAAGCCAGAATTCTGGTGAAGAAGGCAGGATGAGAAGGAGGTCCATTATGACCATAAAAATTCACAAGGCATCTTAGATCCTATACTGAAGATACTTTCACCAGCTACATTAACTTTGTAAGAACAGAAAGAGCAAGAAGCTGTTTATTAAACATCAAGATTTCTTGAAAGTTAAGATATCTGACCCAATGAACATAGGCACTCTTATTAGCAATATTCTACTTAGCTTGCTTAGAAATTACTTGTCCATCTTAGAATCATATCACAACCCAGCAAAAATTGAGCATTTCACCAAGGAAATATTTATCTTACAAAAAAGGCAGCTGAAAGTAGGTCACAACCAAGGTATAGAAAATCATGAACAGCATGGAAAGAGTAGTCAGGGAGATCCTTTTCTCCATCTATCAAACCACTAATACTATTCTCATCCAAGAACAGGCTAGTCCAAACTTCGTGATGCATCTGATTCACTTGTGGAATCCATTAGCACACAATGTGGTGATAGCTGCTGATTCAGATGGTTTTAAAAGAGGATTTTATAACTTTATGGAATGCAGAGCTAGCAGTCTTGCAGGCTGAAGTTGATGTCTGGCATGGTGACCTGTGCCTTCAAATGCCAGAAGTGGGAAATAATGGCAATTTATGTTTGCGAGCACCCCAGAGATACCTGGTTGGCCACTTCGGTGCAATCCAACAGGACTTATCTCATACGCCCAGAAACAAAAAGAATGTAACCTGGGATTGTAGAGAATATCAGAGGATGATGCTGTAATGGATGGTGGGTGACCTCTTCAGTTTCCCTGATGCTTTGTGATGAACCATGCTCCCAATTTCATGAATGAATAAAGTGAGCGCACAGACTGGATTAGCAATGTATAAAATACTTTCCAAACTCAAAATGTGTATTTTGGTCAATAAGATTATCTATTTTAAATTGCACCAGGGAATTGCTGATATGCTATGATCTTGCAATAGCCTTGACCGATAGCTTAATTTGGGAGGCAGTCTCCAGGTTCCAGTTAATATAGCACATAAGAGCAAATGGCCCAAGTGAAACTGTTAGGTATCTACAGTTGCCTTGCATACTCACATAGATTTATGTGGATCCTCTTTTATTGGCTTCCACTTCATTTCCAAGAGAATGTGAGATATTGGTTAACATGCAAAGAATTTATTATTTCAGTTCTTTTTCTACCCTGAGAAGCTCAAGGTGGGCCTTTTACATTTTTAAATGCCTTAAAATTTTTGAAGTTATTATCTTGGACTTCATTTGATCAAAACTGTTTATGGACTGATGGATTCTTAGTTTATTGCCTGTTTCAAAATTGTTGATGGGTTATTACTGGGTGATTCTGTTAATTTACAATTTTCTTTTCTTTTTCTGGTCCAGAAGAACTCTGGATATTGCTGTTAGCTTACTGGGTGACAAAGACTTCACATAAAAATATTATGTAATTCATAGTACAGCCAGCTCAAAATTGTTTTTTTTATAAAAGTCTAGATCGATTTGACTGCAAATCAACCAGGAAAAATATCAATATCTGGAAAAATTATGGTGACACTGTGACTAGTATGCATCTGAATTTCACAGTGCTTGCCGTTTTGATACTTACTAACTGAAGCATTTTCATCCTCTGCCCTGGGACATGTTTTATTTTATAAAGGAATGAACACTTCCATTCTGCTTTAAAAATAATTTTAAAAAGACACACATTTAGCGCTGGTGTACAATTGCTCAGGAAAATCTTCTGACAGGTGTAAAAATATAAAATCCTACTCACATTTCATTGCCATGCTTTGCTTGTCTGGGTAATGAAAATTATAGGAAGACTTTAAGAAAATCTTTCTATCTAGCTTCATTTGTATATTCCAAGCACTGTCCTCCAAAGAGGCAGGAAAGAAAATAATAATCAAGTAAGAGGTGGAATGGGGTGAGCTCCCGTTACTCGCCCCAGCTCCTGCCGACCCAGCAGTTCAAAAACATATAAAAATGCAAGTAGATAAATAGGTACTGCCTAAATTGGTGGGAAGGTAACAGCATCCGTGCGCCTCTAGTCTTGCCGGTCACATGACCACAGAAGCGTCTTTGGACAAGGCTTACTCTGTGGCTGTGAAACGGAAGTCAGCACCGTCCCCTAGAGTTGGACACAACTGTCAGGGGAAACCTTTTGCCTTTTTTTTGAAAGAGGTGCAAAGATTGACATGGTCCCTCTGTTCTTATCTGCACTTGATTTATAAGTCTGTGTGAGTATGCAAGAGAACTCAAGGCAAAGACCTTGATGCTCTCCCCTGCAGAGAATGCACACCATTTGGACTGAAGGCATGAAAGCCAAGAAATTAATGTTAAGCTGATCATCTGTCACCATTGCCATCCTGATGGTTTTGCAGAGAATGAGAAAACTGGATGACATGCCCTCTAGTCAAGGGCACGGCTGCCCGCTGTTCACATATTATAAACACAAAGCATTAGGTTTGCAAAAGATTTAAATTTAAATTATACTGTACGGGGTGGGGGTGAGAGGAGGAGGAATCAAGGCAAATATTTGCACCAGTTTTATTTTCCCAAAGTATTAATACACCCAAGTCACTCTGGCTTTCGGCAGAAAAGTGGTATACCTCGACTTTCCACCTTCTCATCCTGCTCAAGAGGCCTTAAAATGGCTTTTAAAAAAATTATTCTCAAATATAATCAGCTTTTAAAACTTTCTGTAGAAGATTCAGACATTCAGAAATGCACTAAGCTCTTATTTTAATGCTGGAGGGAGGGAAGAGTGTCGGAGGAGTCTAAAGCTAGGCACTGGCTGGATTTTGTTGTTCAAAATGGCCACAATCACACTTTGACTGCAATTGAAGAAATCACAGTTATGTTGGGAAGCTCAGAAGATGTAAAAAAAAACAGTTGTCACAATTGAATTATGCAGGAGCCTAACAGAGGGGAAGGAGGTGTTTTGGGTGGTTGTAAAAGTCTTCCAATAGAAGAGAAGAGATGTAGTTCAGGGTTGAACTGTGGGGTCCTTGGTGCTCTCTGAGCGTGGTTGTTTTCTTGCAGACATTTCATTATCTGACTAGGTAACATCATCACTGCTACTGGCTGTGTATTTGCTGCCCGTTTCTACAGGTTAAGACCAGTAAAAGTCTTAGAAGATGGCAGAGAAAGCAAAGAGCCTTAAAATTAAGTTTAATAAGTCTAAAAACATAAATAAATTTAAAACTTTCAATAAATAAAATTAGCAAAGAATAGTCAGTATTCATTATCCGGTATTCTCAGTATATTTGCTGTCTCGGTTCGCAACTCAAAATCTGGATAATGCTTGCCACGCATAATGATCTTTACTTTTCATTGATTTTGGCCTTTTAGGGCAAGGATGAGTAATATTTGGCACAAGGGCCACATCCAATCTCCTAATCCCATTTGAGCAATCTCCGGAGCCTAGCCCTCGAGATCAGTGGGGCTTCACTGATTTTTTCCTCATAGGATTTTTCACTGTAACAGACGTGCAGTTATTACTTCCTTCTTTCTTTATTCATTAAAAAAGTTCATGGTTAAAAACAGTTCCAAAGGAGGGGCTGAGTAATTACAAAAGCAATAAACTGAAAACAATATATAAATAACCACAATGACTCCTCTAAAACTAAGGGTCTCAAAAATACCCTTAGTATCATATAACGATGCCTTCAAGTCAAGGTTGACTCTGTCAATATCCCTGTTCCAAATCAATTTAGAGGTAGTCCTTAATTACAACCATTCATTTAGCGATTATTTGAAATTACAACAGCATTAAAAAAGTGAACTATGACCAGTCCTCACACTTACAACATCACCACGGTCTCATGATCCAAATTTGGGCACTTGGCAAGCAGCATGTTTTCGCAATGGTTGCAAAGACCTGAGGTTGTGCGTGGTCACCATTTGCTATCTTCCCAGACGACTTCAGATAAGCAAAGTCAATGGGGAAAACCAGATCTGCTTAATGACTACCTGATTCGCTTAACAATTGCAGTGTTTTGCTTAACAGCCATGGCAAAAATGTTGCAAAATCAGGTGTGACTCACTGAACAACCGCTGTGGTTAGCAATGAAAATTCTGTCCAAACTGTAGTTGTAAGGCAAGGAGTTGAGTCCTCTGCCTGTCTGCAATTATTTCTTCCATCCTGAAGGTAGGAACTGCTGCTCTTTGCCCAGCCATTAGTATCCCTCTGCTTAGCCTCCATTTTATACCTTACAAGCCATCAATAGTTGGGACCCGATTATTTTTCACTCTCTGCTTTCCTGGAGCTGAATGGGTGTGGCTTTCCCTTTCCTCACAATAGTGAAAATGTTCACCCTATACCCAATAAAATAATCTAAGGTGAAGTAAATACTTTGTCTTCTCAATAACCATTACAAATTACCTTGGATAAAGCATTAGCCAAAATCAGCTGGGGGTGGTGGTGGAGGGGAAAGCTCAAAAAAAAAAAGCCAGGAATCTGGAGAAAGGGTGAGTTTCATCTGCCCTTTATGAGGGAAAGGGAAGGGAAGGGAAGGGGATGG
>JANHZU010003268.1:57978-69426 GCA_032468055.1 Acrochordus granulatus
CTCTCATCTTTTTAAGTGGGAGAACTTGCACAATTGGTGGCTGACTAAATACTTTTTTGCCCCACTGTAGCACTCTGCCACTTTACTATAATAAAATAAGCTCAACCCTCCCGCCCATCCATTCTGAAAAGAAACTATAATGTCCCAGAGAATGAGGTTGAAAAAAGGAGCTGTGAAGAAAAGTTTGGAGAAAGTTTGACTTGAAGGCTTTCTCTTCAGTATTATTACAAACAGAGACAAAAAAAGCTTATATATTTAATTATTTGTGGTTTTCTGCCAGCCAAAAGCACTCCCAAATATAAATAGTGTTTTTTAGGGTATATTTTGTGTTTAACTTCTGTGTTGTATTGGAGTGCATTATTGATAATCTGGACTTGGCCTCTGTGGATTCAATTGTCTTTTTCATATTTATATTGAACATTCTGAAGCAGCAATTAATACATTTAAGGATGGCAACAAAATCCTTTGCATGCATAGAGATTCTCACAAAATGTTAGTTTCTGTCAAATCAGTGAGTAAATGCACAGATGCCTCCTGACACAGGCTATGATTTCTGAGTGATTTGCATGCCAGATAAGTTGTTTACCCCTTCCATGTTTGCCAAGTTTACTGTCAATTTACAAATAATTTCCATTTTGCTGTTTATTCAGTTGCCTTTTGATGGATATGTCTCCCAGACTTTTATCTTGCATGTAGACAAACTAATTAATATTTTCCCTCCAGGCAAATATTTTTTTCTTAGATCTAAATGTGGGTTAGATTCTTTTCTGCTTCCATATGCTTTGTTCTGTCAATCATTCCTCTTCTGTGTTGCTAAAAATGTAACTCCACGGATGCCATTCCTCATGTTTTACAGATCCATTTCACCTACATATTCACTTGTATACAGATGTAGCTATTTTCCATTAGAGATTATATTAAAGGGAGGGAGTTGCAGGAGAGCCCTTTGAAATTCTGATTTTGTTTTAACCTGAAAGCTTATATCCTGTCATATCCTTTGTCATGTCAAGGTTATTCACTTGACCACAGAAACAGCCATAAGAAGAACACCTGTATGAAATCAATGCAGAAAAATCCTCAGTCATCCAGGTAATAAAACAAATCTGGAGGCTTATAAATCTTCTCAACTGGACTTTAATTTTTAATATTTTTATTTTTTTTAATTGGTTTTGACAAAGACTTCGCAATGAACCCAAAAGCTCAACCTTACCATCAAAAACCAAAATCCATTTGACAAGATTTATAAGCCTCCAGATCTAATCAAGATCTCTTTCTTTGCTGAACTGAATGCTGTGGAAGGTGACCACAAAGTAAATCAATCTTTATCTCTTCACTTGTCTCAGCAAGATGATGTCTGGGCTAAAAACTTAAAGCAGATTGCCTACTTTGGATGTTTTGTAACCCATACTTGGGCTTCAGGATAGTATGTGAAGTCAGCCATGGGCCTACTAAATCAAACACGATGAAAACTTTGTATTTCCATCTCTAAAAACAGGAAACTTAAGTACACCTTTTGGAGTGGCCAATTTGAGACCAACTTGCAGAAGGACAAATGCTTCAACATCTCAAGAATAAAGTGGCAATGGAAATAAATTACTCATAACATGTTATTCCTTGACCCCAATAAAAACCAGCTAGCAAAGCAAAGAGAATAGGTGGAATGGGAGATCAGGAATGTCTGGAACAAAGCTACAACCTGCACACAAACATAGGACAGGGGAAAAAACAAGTATGGAGAATTTAGCAGTTAGCAAAGATAAAAACTTCTTTACCAAAGCTCTTGGTGGCTTCATAGATAGATTATCTATGTGTCTTTGCACCCACACGGAAGGGACTTGCTACTTACTGCCTTCCTCCAAGATGTTTCTTCAACTTCCCAGTCTAGCCTTCTGACCTAAGACCTTCTAGCGCTCATCAACTACTAAACCACATTTCTGAAACTGGCCAAAATCTGCTAAGGGCTGCTACTGCCTGAACTAGATTCAGTACATATTGTACATAAAGTACAATATGTACATATTGTACATAGCAAAGGATATTGTACATATCCTTCACTCAACAGTAGAAATAATTTTATTGGGGCCTCTTCTGTACATCCCAAAGACTGAGGAAGAGGAAATTCTTTGTGCTGCCTGGAGTGAATTAATGCAAGATGCCACTAAAAGGTAGTAGGATGTATACTATGCAATTATGACTGTCATTTTATTACCGTCATTTTATTAGTATAGCTGCAATTTTTTCTTTTTCTTTTTTTTGCGAGATAGAAACCAAAATCTCCTTTCAGTCAAGTTTGACCCCTGGGCTCCTTCTGAAGACATCCACATAGTTTTCTTGGCAATAGGATACAAAATAGCTTCCCACTAGCTTCTTTGGGGTCTGTTTTAACTTCTCAATCAACAGCCCCAGAAGACATTTTTTATATGTCTTCCACTGGAAGACTAACCAGGTATGAATTCCTTTTGTTCTGAGAGGAGGCCAGAGGACTTCATTCTTCTCAGTACCTTTACACAAAAATGAGAGAGCATCATGGAGAAAAGAATTAAACATCTTTATTTCTAATTTATCAGGGCCATAGATGTCATTTGGTTTCAATTCTGGGGCCAAACCCAGCATTTTCAGAGGCTAGCAGAAAGTCCGACAGAAAAACAAAACATACTTAATTCTAATAATATTTTCCCAAATTTTATCCACTGGCATTATTTTCAAGTGCTATTGCTTCATTTGTATTGGCTTTCTCTTCTAATCATTTTTCCATGGATCCTTGCCATCAATGATCTAAGACTATTTGGTATGGTACTGCAATGGCATGTTAACTATCAACAACAGTGATGCACTGACATCATTGAAATCCTGAGTGAAAACAGTGTTTCTTGAATAAATGTAAACTAAGCCAGAAAGTTTCCTATAAAAGATGAACACCAGAAACAATTATGGATGAATATACGTTTGGTAGCATGCCAGGGCATTGCTTTAAATGTGTTATTATGTTGATTGTTTTAGAGTTAATATGTCCTTATGACACTCTGAGCAAATTCTATTAGACTGATTTGTAGTTGTTCGTTTTTCTTTTATTTTTTATTTGCCTGTCTCTTGGTAAAGGCATGTAGATAATAATAATGGCTATTATTTTTACTGGCGACTGACTTTACAAAAAAAAAGAACTTAGAACTTCTACAATAAAGCTTCTGTGAGATCTAGGTTCTTGGTTGAAACCAAAATCATTAGAAACTATCCAGTCTAAAAAGTTTATATTTGAATTGCTTATATGAATAGGCAATCATAATTATACTTTTAAAAATATGTCCTAAGATAACATGAACGCAAGCATTTTGGCATAAATAAGCTTATTCAGCTGGGTGAGATTTTAAAATGCTGATGTACCACTAGATTCAAAACTGATTTTTTAAATTATAATTTCAAGGTAGTATAATTCAGTAACCACAACAATGATGAACCAAATTGATTAGATGACTTATCAATTCCACTCCCTCCAAAAATCCAAATTCCCGGCTGTGGTTACACAAGAACAAAAGTATGCTTGTCTCTGATATTTTTTCTTAATGTTGGGCAAAACAATTCCTTGATTATTTTCCTATTGGTTTTCTTCTCTTTGTTGAAAAAAAAAGTTTCTTTAGAAATTATTTCAGAAAGAAGAATTTCAGTCAAATTCTTGTGGATGAAGTGCAGTGTTTCACCTTAATCTTCTGATAATAGCCCTTCCAGTTGTAAGGTATAACTGTCACTCAAAGCTGAACTCTACAAAAAAAGGAAAGATGGCACAAAATAGATTTCAAATTATATTTAGAGACCCTCACCAAAACTACCAGAGCAAGTTAGCACAGATAGACAGACAACAAACCCTACATTCTCTCGCTGTTACCTAATGAAAGGTCTGCAAGAAAACAACCAAGCTCAGAGAGCATCAAGAACTCGACAGTTCAACCTGAACTATTGGAACTAGCAATCAATGTCACTTTGCTCTTCCATACTGGGGAAGTGAGGGGGCTATTTAGACTCCATTCATACCAGAACACCGACTCCTTGCGTTTTCCAGCATTTCAAGGACAATGAAGACAAGCATAAGTTGCCTTAAAACTATTTCTAAGGGTTTGGGATTGGAAACAGTCACTAAAAGGAGCAGATTTATATATATTAAATTTATTGTTGTAGGCCATTCAGTCCAAATTTTTTTAAAAAATGCAACCATCAGTACATCACACTCAGCTAAATAAATGAACAGTTATAAAAATAAATAAATTTCCCCTCTGCAAAGAGTTAGATAAACTGAGCTACTATGAGGGATAGTAAATCAATGCTTTTATCGGCTCTCAACCTTGCAGTTGGAGAGGCAAGAAAGGGTCTGAAAATGATTTTCTTGTCTATCCCAAATTCATCTTGTGGCTTTCTCTTTCCCCTCTCTGCCTATCTGGGCATGTGGCCAACTTGGCTAGCTCTTGAAGGAAGGGTCTTGACACTGTTCACAGCTGAACAGTACCAACGGTCTAACTGGGAATCCCTGCACTGTATTTCCATTCCACAGACCTTTTGTGTCGGGTGGTAAGGTGTAAGGGTGATCCTATTCAGGGGATTCTGCCCTAGATAACGCATCTTACATCTGATTGCTATTCTGCTGGTGTAATGAAAGGGGAAAAGGGAATGCACAGATTTATTTAGAAGGGATACTGCAAAACCTTTTCAGGGCTCAAGTACATCTTGCTGTGGCCTTAGTATGTCTGTGTATTTGTGTGTATATTTAGCATCTGATCCTAATAAGCAAAGCTTCAACAGGATCCTTCTAGATCTGGGCATAAACAGGCTTTGGGAATTCACTGCTTTGTTGGTAAGCAAAGAAACTGGGTAGAAGAAGAGATTCATCAACAATTTATCTAGGTAGAAGTCCTTCTTAACAATGGCACATGACCACTGCTTCTGAAAAGGACTCCCATGGGAAGATTTCTTTCCCCCTGGTATCTTTTCAAGGAGTATAATTGAGGTGTGGAAGTCAAGGAGGCTTCAGATCAAAGAAAATAATTGTACAGCATGAGATATGATGCATGCACCTCTTGGCCACCTCATTCCTACATTCTATGAGAATTTCACCAAAATAATTTTCAGAGGAAAAAGAGGCACAAGTGAGGAGATGATTATCAATGTTGCTGAGACTTGATCATCAAACAGCATGACATTTCATGGGCCTTTGCAGACATGTTTCTTTCCTGTTTGGCAAGTTTTATGAACATTTACCTCAAAAGGAAAAGTGGAAAAGTTGTTCTGTTGTTCAGTCGTGCAGTCATGTCCGACTCTTCGCGACCTCATGGACTGCATCTCGCCAGCCCCCCCCCCATCTTGCACTGCCTCCCGGAGTCCTCCTAAGCCCATGCCCATCACACTGACTATGCTATCCATCCATCTCATCCTCTGCCATCCCCTCCTCCTCTTCCCTTCAATCCTTCCCAGCATCACAGTCTTTTCTAATTAATCCTCTCTGCGCATCAGGTGGCCAAATCATTTGAGCTTCAGCTTCAGTATCTGTCCCTCCAATGAAAAAGTGGGAAATATCAGAGGCAAAATATTCCTGCAAGGTGCAGAGCTGGGAATTGTTATCAATGAGTCTGTGCAACGTCAGAATGACATAAGACTACGGTTACTCCATGGGAGCTGTAGACCAATGCAAAGCAATACCAAAAACCCTTTGTTGCCATCCAGTGATTGCCAAGACTTTTGCAATCCAGATAAGAAAACCCTGAATTAATGTCAGGCATTCCTTTGCTCACGTCCATCATTCCTATGGAGAATCTTACTGTACAATTCCACTCCATATGGGGACAAATACAACTGGAGGTTCAGTCCATGATCACACAAGCCGCAATAAGAAAGGTGATTAAAACTGGCCCTGAAGAGAGATTCCCTTATTAAGTCCTCAAGAGGCACAAGTGAGGAGATGATTATCAATGTTGCTGAGACTTGAAAATGCCCAATGTGTAACATAACGCGGCTGTGCCAGTACAGGTAATCCTCAGTTTACAACCATTTGTTTAGCGACCGTTCAAAGTTACAATGGGACTGAAAATAAGTGACTTACAATCGGTCCGCACACTTACGACCATCGCAAGCATCTTCAGGATCACCTGATCAAAATTTGGACATTTGGGATGTGTTTACAACCATTCCAGCATCCCAAGATATGTGATTGCCATTTGTGAGAGTTCCCAGCTGGCTTCTAACAAGCAAGGTCAATGGGAAAGCTAGATATACTTAAAGACCACATGTTTCACTTAAGAACTGCAGTGATTTGCTTGACAACCATCACGAAAGATCATAACGTTGGGTGTGACTCACTTAACTGCCTTGCTTTGCAACAGAAATTCTTGTCCCAACTGTGTCCATAAGTCAAGGGTTACCTGTAATACGCATCAGTATTCCAAGTGACTGCTGCCCGTTTGAAAGTTCAGCTCCAGTAGCAAAGATATTTCTTACCTCTCTTCTCCCCACTCCACCCCCTGCAAGCCCCCATTCTTCTGTCCAATAACTGCCAAAGCAGTAAGCAATGAAATAAGTCTTGAATTTTATTGAGTCGCAAGGGGAAACATGTCCCTACAGTAATTTTTCAACAGTGATCTCATCTAAGATCTTAGGCAAATCCCTCACCATTATCATTTGGATGTGTGCCTTATTTCAGTGGCAGTAGCATAGTGGCTACAAGCCAGCAACTGAGAAGTTGTGGTGCATATCTGTGCAGGGAATCAGATGTGTTTTTGCGGTTAACTAAAAGTTGTCCTATTTCCTGCCCACATATGCACTACTGTGACTGAACATTTGTTCGCTACTAGCAAACATACATCAATGGAATATAGCTTCTGCAGATCCACAAGGCAGCTAGTCACCCAGTCCCTTAGCACTGTTAACCCAGCAGAAAGCTGTACATCTGTATGCACATTCCAGCATTTCTTTAAGTTCTCAGACCGTAATTATTTACAGTTGGTGAGTAGATCACATCCCTCAGATAGATTCTTCTTTACCTAACTCTAATTTCGCATCAGACAAATACTCACTCTCATGTTTTTTTATTTATTAACCTTGTATGCCACCAATTTCCCCAAGGCAACTCTTGACCCCTTACAGTCCATAAAAACAGAAAAGAGTCAACATTAAAAACAGCTAAAAGTTAGTCTACTCTTCAAAAATTAAAATTAACCAGATAGGGAGGAAGGGAGCGAAACGCACATGGGGGAGGTGAGAAAACTTAATCAGCCATCCTTTATGAGAGAAGAGAACCAGATGATAAGAATGGGGTTCCCTCTGGGGAGATATTGACCCACCAGAAGTTCTTCAGATCTTCTGGGACTTTAAATAATTCCATTCCTCCTCCCTTCCTTCTCTTTCTGGAGGTCAGGGTGAGGAAATCTGAGAATTAGAGATGAACAATTCTACTCTAATGATATTTAACAGTGATACATGTAACTGAATATTCTCGGGCGGTGTTTTTCAAACAGCTTTAATATGTGTGGGCTTCAGCTCCATACATCTTAAAGTTAATCATCTTAAAGAGTTAAAGTTCACAGATCTTAAAAAGCTGAAGTCCAGGCATCTTAAATGTGCTAAGTTTGAAAAACGCAGCTCCAGAATAATTGAGCAAATAACTCTGGCTTGATGTTCGCAAAATACCAAACCATCCAGTGGATGGTTTCATGTACTGCACGAAACCCAAACTAAAGAAGTTCCATTTTGAGTTATAAGCTCAGCCATGATGCCATCTCAAGGGGCATTCTGGAGGACAGAAACAGTGCCGTCCACTTATTATTCTCTCTGTTGGAATGATGCAATCCTAGGAATCAGCAGGACATTATGGAAATAATGCAGGACATTATGGAAAATTAAAAAAAAGCAGGGTTAGGTACATTCTGTTAAAATGTAGCCTACTAGCTGTGATATCAGGCTAGTCCTTTACACTTACAACAGACCAGAATGCAAGAGGCTCTGTTTTTACACAGCATGGGTAAGAGATGAACGTGTAGGAATTTAACCTTTGTTTTTTCAATAAGTATTTTACATTGCATTTTACCCTGGTTTTCTTCTTTAAAAACAATTCTAGTTCTTGCAGTAAATACAGCTTATCAAAACCTCAAAGCTTCTAGTTATGAGCTAGGAAAAGTCTGACACCAGTCATTTTTCTACAAAAGTTGTTTGCTTTTCCTAAAACAGTCTGCATCAATATAGACCACTTTAAAAACAAAAACAAAAAACAAAACGGCGTATTAAACCCTCCTCTCTAATTACGGCCAACCTTCCTAATTGCTTGCTTAGACTACGACTGTTAATCTCTTCTTCTTCATACTTATTTATTATCTCTAATTTGGAGCAATTCATCATACTATATTGGAAATAAGCCAATAGTGGAGAAAGAATGAAATATTTGGGATATTTACAGCAAATGTCGTTGTAGAGAATGATAA
Organism: Acrochordus granulatus; assembly: GCA_032468055.1. Lineage (NCBI taxonomy): Eukaryota > Metazoa > Chordata > Lepidosauria > Squamata > Acrochordidae > Acrochordus > Acrochordus granulatus. Next base: position 66,432 of record JANHZU010003268.1, read on the forward strand.
TATTTTCAGCCCTGACGAACAATAACCATGAGAACTTCATATTATTCCAGGCACCATCAACTATTAGTTCTATTTATTAGGATATGCCTGAAATTTTCAATGGTTTCACAGTCTTTACCTCTCATGGAACCAACTCCAGCTTAATTTGTTTGAGAAAACTGATCTAAACACCAGATCCATTTGAACAAGGTTGCTATTTATTGCAATCTGGTATGAAGTACAATCCTAACAAAAGACCCAATCAGTGAGAAAAATCAGAAGTTTTGTGATGAAAGCAAGCTGTCATAAGATGATGCAGCTGAATCATCCTCATCTTAGCATGAAAAGACTAAAGTAAGCCCAAATGTTAAGAGTTCTTGTTGCTTTACATCGTAGCAGTTGGAGGAAGAGTAAAAGTGCCATTTTAAACATGCAAGACTGAATTAAAGATTCGTTAATTTTAAAAAGCTTTATTCTGACCAGTGCAACTGGAGAAAAATCTGCAGAGTGTTATGTATTTCTGGCCTTCTTCTGGAGAAGTGCTTCTCATCCTTAGTAACTTGAAGATGTGTGGACTTCAACTCCCAGAATTTCCCAGGTACATTCCCCTAGGTATAGAGAAACTCTGGGAACTGAAGTCCTCACATCTTCATGCTGCCAAGGTTGAGAAACTCTGCTCTACAGCTTCGACTTCACCGACTCCTTTATTATCATATCACGCAGTGCTTCATTTGTATTCCATTTAACTGTTCCAAACAGACTTTTATTGATGTCTGCAGACCTAATACGGAGTGCCGTGGTTTTAAAAATATTTGAATATTTAAAAAAAAAACATGAAAGCAGCAATAAAACACAGCTGTAACCCTGAACTACTCTTGGAAACAACAGACAACAACTTGAAAACAGGAAAGGCCCTTCTTTCGTAGGTTAAACATGTACTCATGCTACAATATTGCACAGTTTGTATTACCATATTTCCCTTCTGAGGATAATTTGGATTCCTATTTTTCAATGCCATTAATACGAGATTTTGCCTTAGCGCTTTCAGCTGGCATTAATAACGATGTGCACAGTTGACATCTGTATCTTTAAAAAAAACTGATTTATCTGGCAAGTGATGCACAATCGGTGAAGGAAATACCTCAAGATAACACCTAAAGAAAGATTAATTGTGTTCCAGTGCTTCTCTGGAATAATTGTTTGGGAGACATTCATGCATTAGCTGCTGCCCTGGTTCAAAATAATAACTCTTCAGACTGACAGGTTCTCCATTCTCAAACATCCCAGTTAATTGCTGTTACAACTAGCTGGATTTCCAAATTCCAGAATTAAGCTGAGATAAACTTTGTTCCCTGGCAGAATGGCTATTTCCTTTTATGATTAAGAATATGGCATCTTTCAAGCATATGTTTCTTTAACTGCTGAGAAATAACATTACACAAATCTTTCACAGATGGAGATTTTCCCCTGGAGAATTCCATAAAACAAAAAAAGTCATGTTCGGTGGCATCCTTTTGGTGGAGAGCTTCAGCAATTCAGTGCAAATTTTACAGAGGCATTTTAAAACAATAGCAACAGTAACAGGTGGGCCAAAGAGTCAGAATATTTCGTTGAATAAAAATTGTTGATCCTTTCCAAGCAGTTTATGATATCCCACATAAATAAACACTTTGAAAAAGTGAAGTGGCAAACTTTAGTTTCTCTTGTTGGATCTCAAAAAGATAAGGGATCCTGGTTTGAAAATGCATGGATGACCACCAGGAAACCTAAGCTAAGCTAAGCTAAGATTCAGGTAGTCCTTGACTTACAACCACAACTAGGACCAGAATTTCCCCAGCCAATCAAGGCAGCTGTTAAATGAATTGGACCTGGTTTTACAACTTTTTTGCCATGATTGTTAAGTGTATCATTGCAGCTGTTAGATGAATCCGTCTTCCCCCATTGACTTTGCTTGTCAAAAGCTGCCTGAGAAGGTTGCAAATGGTGATCATGTGACTTCAGAATGCTGCAACCATCGTAAAATACACACCAGCTGCCAAATGCCCGAATTTTGATCACATGACGGAGGGAATGCTGCAGTGGCTGGAAGTGCAAGGACTGGTCATAAATCACTTTTTTCAATACCACTGGAACTTAAAACAGTTACTAAATTGAGGACGACCTGTAGCCAGGATAGTGAGAAAGATTTCTTCCAAAATCGTCTCTCCCTGCAGATATTTTGATTTGATATGGGTGAAAAAGTTATTCTATTTGCCTTCGAATAACAGGAAAAAGCCAAATGTAATGAGATTGGGTGCATCTGATAGCCAGCTCTAAATGTAATGGCTAGGACTCCTCTTGGCAGAGATTCAAGACATTGGTGTGTATACAGCAAGCTGCAAGCTCCTGTATTTTTAGTGGAGAGACCAGCCTTTTCACTATGAAGGCTACTGGAAAGAAAGTCAGAAAGTACCTGGATTTTTCTCCTTGCTAGCATTCATCCAAGGAGGAAATTTTCTAGGAGAGAAACACCCAAATTAACTTCCAGCAGGGCTCATGGCACACTTCTTTTTAAACCATATTATTTATTTGTGTAAGCCTTCCCAAAGTCACATGCACCAAGATATTGGGACTACAAGTCCCAAAATTGCTAATCTGCCTGCCTAACAACTGCTAATTCTTAGAAATTTTATCTCAAAATATAGAAAGAACCACATTCAAGAAGAATGATTTACAGCCTGAATTGTCTGGAGTTTTTAAATCTGGCTGATTGGGCTCTTTTCTACAGAAATTCATTTACAGTATTAAGGGTTGCAGAAAGAGAAAAATGGAAGAGAAATGGAAGAGTTGATTTTCCAATAGTTGATTTTCCAATTTGTCTTTGTATGTGGGTATTTGGGTGTCTGGGTGTGTAGCAGTGATGAATGAGCATAATGCTGAATCTTGAAATCTGTTTGGCAATTTCTCAGTTTATGAAAAGGGTTCTGTTTAGGATGCTTAAACATGTCCACATTTCTCTGAGTGGTTTTTTAGAGGG
>JANHZU010003268.1:79371-90999 GCA_032468055.1 Acrochordus granulatus
GAATTGAGAAAGCCTTTTGGATAAAAGGTGAAACGTCTTCTACTTGAAAAATCCAATCAAGATGCCTGTTTTTTAAAACTTTTGTTGCGATGCAATTACCCTGGACGAGTGAGAGTCTTCACAGACATCTGTAAAAGTAATTTTTTTCACTGATTCAGACAACAGGTGAAAATGGAAACCATAAGCTTTTCCTATATTTTGTTGTTTCTTTCAAAGCTAAGAAAGTTTTGGATGATATTCCTTTAACTGTAACCATAATAGATTTAACACTACAAAAATGCAGTCATAAGAATAGAAAAGCAACTAAAAATGAAATAATAAAGTAACCCTGGTATCTTTGACTTCTCCCTGTCTGGCAGCAGCACCTAGAACAATCATAATTCTTTCCAGAAATATTTGCAAGTTCAGATTTGAATGAGAATATCTGGATATTCCTAGATTCTGGGCTATAAAAAATATCCTAGAAGAAGAAAATGGCAAACCACTTCCATACTTTTGCCAAGAAATCTACAAGGACAAGTTGATGACCATGAGCACAGCTCAACTTTTGAAAGAGGAGGGAAAAGGGAGAAGAAGAAAGTGGAGGAGGAGATTATTTTGAGTTGTGGCAAGACTGATTGAGAACACTGAATTAAGTTTCTTCTTTTAGTGTTGAATTTTATAGTGCTTCTTGCAAGTATTTTTATGAATGGAAAAGCGGGAACACATTAAAAGCATTCAGCTTTCAGCTTTCCAGTTAGCCTCCTTTTCCCCTATTCCCAAATAAAACATTTGTTTGATTTCAAATGATCTTTCAGCCCAAAAGAAAGCAACAAAAATGAGAAAGAGATAGAATGAGACAAGTCAGATATGATAAATAGCATTACCCAGCAATCTTCTATATTTACAAATATATTTCTCTCCCCACACAAACAGAACAATGCCTGGAGAACAATGAGGCTGACGGAGCTGAAAATCAGAAGGTGAACTGCTCATTAGGAAATGATTTTTAAGAGGAAAAAAAATTACAGCTTTGAAGAGGCTATTAAGAGTGTTTGACCCTGCCAGCTGCCAGGTTTTTTCTGATAAGCACTCATTTGGAAATCATTTCTGTATTTCTAAATACAAACCACGCTTTCTTACTGGAACCAGGAAATATTAAGTGATGAAGTTAAGCCAGCCATAATCCAAACAAAGTTTGGTTGTCATATATCTTCTGGCCTATGAATTAGCTTTACTTCTAAGCTGTTTGGGTGGTGTGAGATCTGGTAGGAGACAGGACAGGCTTTTCACCTGCATCCACTCCCCAAAAAGATAAAATTAATTCAGTGTGGTACAGACAAACATCTATAATGTCTATAGATAGCAACAGTATCTATACTGACAGAACATGTAACATGGAAGATTTCTCTGTGCTTTTTCTTCAAGATTCAGTAATCAAGATTTATTTCTTTCAAGATCCAATGATCAAGATTTTTCCTTGTTTTATAAAGGTTTCAAGAGCTTAGTATTCTGATTATACTCAGCAACAAGGTATCAGCAGTCCACTCCTTCAAGTTTCTGGGCTCAACAGTCTCTCAAGACTTGAAATGGACAGCTAACATTAGCAGCATTATTCAGAAGGCACATCAGAGGAGGTACTTCCAGCATCAGCTCAAGAAGTTCAACCTGCCTCAAGAGCTGCTGATACGGTTCTACAAAGGGATTATTGAGTCTGGTTCAGTGCAGCAACCATGCAGGACAAGTGTAGACTCCAAAAAACAGTCAAGACTGCAGAAAGAATAACTACAGCTAGCCTGCCCTCCATGGAGGACCTGTATTTTGAGAGGGTCAAGAGAAGGGCGGAGAAGATATCTGCAGACCCCTCTCATCTTGCTCATAACTTGTTTGAACCTCTGCCCTCTGGACAACACTATAGAGTACTGCTTGCCAACCAGGCACAGGGGCAGCTTTTTTCCCCGTGCCATCATTCAGCTAAATACTTGACTCAAGCTATATGAAATTAACCCAGAAGATCAGTCTAATGTGTTTACATACTTATCAACATATAAGGTCTCTAACTCTACACTTTATAGTATTTCCTTTCTACTGGCTGCATACTTTGGATGTACACTTTAACTTCATTATTGCTATGTTATTCTAGTTACTGTTCTGTTGTGAGTATACTGAGAGCTGCTGCACTGGAGCCAAATTCCTTGCATGTCTAATCATGCTTGGCCAATAAAAGTAGCTGAGTATCTGAATCTGGAGTCAGCCTGAGAAAATCAAAACTGAGATTCCAACCCATCAAATTTATTTGTAGGATGCTCTCTATTTTCTCATTTATAATCTCATTTACACAGGGCACTGATGGGGTTGGGATCTTAAACCTATCGGATTCAAAAATAGATGTGCAAATAAATACCAAATGTAGAGAAGACTAAATTGTATATTTACATTTTGTAGTGAGATGGAAGAATAATTTATCCTTACTTTTTGAAAAGTAAAATTTTGTTTGTACTATTATGGTTTTAGCTCTATCAAACAAATATTCCTTCCATCAGTCTTTCCTTTCAGTTTCATCAAAATAATTTCATCAATTTTTGTTTTAACTTTGCCATTTTTCTGGAGGCTCCTTAGTGGGTACACTTTCAAAATAATTGTTTAATTCCAATTTTCCATCAAAATTGCTCTTTTCTCTGCCCTTTTTAAACTTGCTTTTGTCTACAGTCTTTGCAACTATTATTCTTTTCTAAACATATTTTTTCTTTCCTCCTTTTTGAAGCATTCATCCTTTAAAGGGATTTTTCCCCTCATCCACAGCCTCTTTCACTTCATCCTTTCATCAACTATTTTTTTAATTTTCCTTATTAGCATAATTCCAAATACTTCTGGGACATCCTGTAACTTAATTCTTTCCAACGAGCTCTGTTCCAAACAGCCCACCTTTTCCTTATTTCTATTTACTATTCATTCTGTGAGGGGAGTAATCTATGTTCTAGTACATTCAGGACTTGAATTTCCTCGCCCTGGCTTTTCTTATTTTCACTTTAATTTCCTCTTACTTCATTCCTATCCTTCCCTGTCCATTTTTCTCCCAAGATCGACTTCTGAGGATTACCAGAAACAGCCTGTTCTACTTTCACCACCTCTCAACTTGTATCTTTCAGGAATTCAGTAATTCTCTCAATCTTTCATGTTAAACAACCAGATCAGGTTTTTAGAATTATCATAATTTCTTTGCCATGTGTATGCTTCCAAATTCTTATGTTTGAACCATGCATTCAAAACTGTTTCTAAACTATTTTGAACACATGGTTTCATCACCTTTTTCTAAAATGTTACTCACCAGTTACTGTTCTCATTTATTCATGGATCTCCAAATGGCCTGATCACTTTTTCTGTGCTCAGTCTTTTCATTCCTACTATTTGTTCAGTGAAGTTGCAGCTGTCACAAGATAGTCACGGTCACATGATCACAATTTGGGCATTTGGCAACTGACATGCACTTATGACAACTGCAGTCCTGCAATCATGTGATTGCCATTTGCAAGTTCACAGATGGCTTCCCACAAGCAGAGTCAATGGGGAAGCTAGCAGGAAGTCACAGGTTGTTGTCACATGATTTCTCACTTAATAACCCAAGTTGATTTGTTAATAACTGCAGCCCTAAAACTGGCATTATGAGTCACATGGCATTTTACTTAACAATAATAATGCTTAGCAGTCAGTAAATGAGGATTACTTGTACCTTGCAAGCCAACAAACAGTTTCTCCATTGCACCAAGAGGAATATGCAGTGTACTGATGCTCAGAAGTAGGATAGTTTTTGGTATACATTAATTTATATTTGGAGGGTAGAGAAAAGTCTTGTAAACCTGACATAAACCTTACTACAATCTTTTAGAGAACAGTATTATTACATCCATGTTGTAACTGGGGGGAAAATGAGAAAGATTACAAGGTAGGTTAATAGAAAAAGTGACATTATGATTCATAGTTCTGAGCTGCTTAAACTGTTGCATAAAAAAGAATTTAAGAAGCTCCAAGCTTTAAAGTATAAGATGCAATAATGATGGCACTGAAAGGTAACAATTTTTGTCTTTGGCAGAAATCCCAAGTACAATTATAATTCAGCAACTTTTTAAAAACTTTTCAACTTCACGTGTATTCATGTGCCTTAAGTATATTATTGGGGTTGAAATTAAGGAACTGCCAAATGTCCTCCAATAAAATGAATCATTTTTTTGTCTTCCTTATGCAAGCATCAATATGAAAAGCTGTGACTTTATGCATCCCTATAAATGCAGATATTTTTTAAAAAAAGATGCAAAAAGAAGAGCAAGTGAACTTAATTTAAAGGCATCCTGCAATTTACACATGTTTTCATTGTTGCCTTACTAGTGTCATACACAAGTATTTCCTCTGAACGGATTTAATTTTTAATTTTCTGGAATCAGTGTTAACCAGGAAAAAGGTAATTGTTGTCAAGAGTATTCAAACTGTCAGAATGTCATTCAATCTAAAAGCGGTTAGAATCTCTACAAAAGTAATTACTGAAACTCTATTCAAGTGTAATAATAACCTGCCACTGATGGCAGCAATTATGGGGAAAGTGTAATAGAAATCAAAGAAGCATTTTTCTCTGACAAGTACATTTCTAACTAAGGTTTACATTGGCAGAATACTGTTGACAATGACAATCTGCTGTATCACTCTTAATCACACTTGGCATGATGCTATAGCCTGAACTGTTCCCATTTTACCCTGAGTCTAACTGTGTGTTTCATCTGGCATTGTCCACACTTACAATATAATCGGGTAAGGGATAGGTTGTGTATTGGGTGATTTGAAAAACTGGTAGTGTAGAGGTCCTAAAATAGACCTCACATACCTTTATATGACATTTAACTCATGAAAATGACAAGAAATTCCCCAGAATATCACAGTGCTCCCTACTGTGCTGCCACAGACATGTTCTCATGCAAATGACAAGAAATTCCACAGAATATCACATGCTCCCTACTATCTTGCCACAGACATCCCTAATTTAGATGATTTTCCCATGATTTGCATCCAACCCTGATTCCTAGGTCATTGTGCTACAGACTGTAAGGAGCCAGCATTGTCCAAAGACAGTTCTGTGGTCACGTGGCCAGTATAACTATATGCCAAGGCTCTTGGAACACTGTTACCTTCCCCTCAAAGAGGGGAACCTATTTATCTACTTGCTTTTTTGCATGCTTTCAAACTGCTAGGTTGGCAGGAGCTGGAGCAAGTAACAGAAACTCACCCCATTATGTGGCAGTGCTTGGGTCTTGAATTGCCGAGCTGCCAATCTTCTGACCAACAAGCCCACCATCTTAATTACTCAGCTAACATGCCCCCATATAAAGACTTGGTAGCCTCCTTTTTTTAGTTTTCTGGCAGGAAAATTACCGGATCCTAAGGCATTCCCAGGAGCATTTAAAAGAAAATTCAGAAATTTTTATGGATATGGATGTTCATGCCAGTTTATGGTTCCTCACAGGTCATACCTACATCATTAATGAGTACAAGTCTCCACTATTCTTAATGTAATTTATTGTGACTTCCAAAGCAAAACAAACAAAAATTCCTGGTCATGAACAATCTCTAAACATCACAGGTTATTTTAATGGCTTCTACTCTTGTTGAACATCACCATCTGTTCTGGCCTTTCTGTACACATGCTAATAGAGCACAGTGCACAGCTGAGCCGTAAAAACAAAATCCTAAAACTATACATAATTTAAGTGCCCATGTACTCTTCGTTCCATCTTCATTTTCATATACATCTGTTACTTTTCTCTTTTTATATGCTACCCCGTGCGCTTGTTCAAATGTGGCCTTGATAGCCACAGTTAATGTAGCTACCAGACCTGGAGGAAATAAAGAAAGATTGTCAGGGCAGGAAGGAAGATAGCCATGCTAAGAGAGACAGAAAGAGCAAGGCAAGAAACATTCAAACAGCTTATTTAATTAAATCAACTTCTCAGTTGCAGATTTGCTCTTGAGAATGAGGGACGTGATATATAAAATCAGACAAATTTTCCAATTTCATTTTTAGCTTCCCATTTTTCCAACTTTCTTTCAAGCTATTTCTGCTTCAAACTATTCCTCCCTTGCTACGAGTACATGTTCCACATTTCTTCTAACATATGTATTTGTATGGGCATATTTCCTGAAATGTGATTTTTGCAAAATATTTTCTCGAATCAAATTCATGTATACATTATTCTCTATCTCTCTCACATAAACTTTAATATGCTACATATTTCTTTTAAAGGTATGGTATTCTTGTGGTTTTAGAATCCAACCCTTCATTCCCAGTAACTCAATGGCATATGTGCTTTTCCTTTGGAATATCTCAGGGCCAGTTCTAGCCCTTATTCTTTGTAGACTTCTGAATCCCCAGAGAATTACCAATCGGTGGATCTCAGAAGTCTTCGACTGGATTTGGTTCCAAGTCTATCCAAATTCTTAGCAAATTGATACTTTTAATATGACTGGAGGGAGACTTAGTAAATGGCTAAAAAGAAAGCATGTCAATTTAATGTTATTTACTTATTAGTCCATTCTTGACTTGGTCCCATCTCTATTTTGTGGAGTATGACCAACAGTTTGCCATTTGAAACTCAGAAAAAGGTGATCAACAATACCAGCAATGGACCAAATCAATTATCTAATGCAGATTTCCAGAGATCTACCTTTTGTAAGACTATACCATTATTGATTTTGCTTTCAATATGCTTTCCAAAAAGGTTGGTTGAATCAGCAGATCCTGAATGCTTGGCTTCTAGAAGGATTGGTACCATCTTCCCTTGAGCCTTTAATCCTTCTTTCTACCTTGCCATTCCCTCAGAGCAATCATTCAGAAATTGGTAGTTAGGCCAGCTATAAGATTTCACCCTGCAACAGTATAAGCCAATATCTGCCTGATATATTTATTGTTTCCAACATCATCAGCCAGATAAATTTTCTATTGTTCCAGGAATCACTCAAGCATATAATAGAGTTCCAACAAGTTCAAGTTCTTTTGCATTAAGGATCGCATAAGTGTACAACTTCTCTGTCATATTGTGGATTAGATTCTCTCCCACCAACCTCCCATTCACCAGAATCACTTCCCCAAAACAGGGAGGGGGAAATAAATTAATGATAAGTGATCTGATTCTGACAACCATTTCTCCCATTTCCTGATGCTACGTATGAGTGAAAGATTGCATGCTATTTTCTCATGAATTCCAAAGCTGTTGGATAGATCACTGTTTGTTTAAACTGGTCTCTGCAAAGGAGAGAGTTATGGGCTTTGTCCTTGCTTTAGACTATATGATGGACTTCCCTTGTAAGCAAGATCTTGCTGGACACAGCCACTTTGGTCTTGTGGTTAAGGCAACAGGCTAGAAACCAAGAGGTCATGAGTTCTAGCTCTAGACCCAATTCAGTTGAGTGACCTTGGGCCAATCACTCTTTCACAGCCCAATTCACTTCACAGGATTGTTGTTATGGGGAAAATAAAAGGAGGAGGACGATGTGTTAAATATGTTCACTGCTTTGAGTTATTTGCAAAAAATAATAAAGGCAGGATAAAAATAAATAAAAATATCCTACAGCTGTTTCTGTTGAACAGAACTCAAAAATTCTGGTCGAGGTCTTCATGGGAAGGAAATAAGAGATTTCACCAAAGAAAATCTGTTCAACAGCAACAATGAACGACCTACAAAATCTGCATGGGGTTTCTAACCTTCCTTCAGTATTTGTGAACTGGAAAAAGATCTCCCATCTCTAAAAGTGACCAAGAAAAAAGGGGTGCTGTTAACTTAGTGTTGTTCTACCTTAAAGTATTGCCTTGATTTGGAAAACAACAATCTGGACTGGGAACTCAATAAAGAAAACCAAATAGCTCCCCCCTCAGATCAGATCATCCCAATGGGCTGGCTCTGATGGAAAAGTGTTTCTGCACACAAAAGCCACACGCACAACAGTTCTTTGTAGCAACCAGACTGAGTCTATGGGGCCTTGGCCTAACAGCTAGAAGCATAGAGTAGCTTTTATCGGGGGAATCACTGCAAAGAAACACTTTGATTGAAGCTCTGTTGAATCAAAGAACCCCCACAGTGCCCTAGTTGTTACATTAAAAGACAGCCAAAAAGAGAGACCCTGAGCTGGACCATGTCTTGAATGAGATCAGAGATCAAGACTCTCTGCTTTCTTGTTCCTGTGTTGCTAAATGGAGCATGGGAAGTTTCTTTGATTTGTTTTGCTATATTAAGCCTATGGATTTTTCATTTCAAAATGGGAAGGTCTAGTAACTGTTATTTTTTTGGCGAGAGAGAGTTGTATGCTGCCAAACCAAAACCTTCCAGACTCCCAAGAGTTTGCCATCATGGTCTATAATTAACAAAGTGTCCACAGTAAAAAGAAACCCTCTTGACCCCCAAACAATGCCTACAAACCCTAACATTTGCACAATTAATACATTAATTAGAAGCAACAGAATTACTACTTTCCAATTGCATGAAGGAAACAATTACTGACGGCAATGAAGTAACCCTGAAGACTCTCTAGAAAAGTTCAGCTATCGCCAGTTTCTGGAGACACCACCAAGGGAAGAAGCTAGTTTCACAGAGGAGACCAATCTAAAGCATTGGTACCATAATGGAAAATCATTGCTTTCTCACCTCAGCCCTCTTTCTCATGAAACTCGGGCACCATAATTTTTCTCCTAGAATTATTTCAGGTTGGAATAGACAGTTACTTGGATATCAATCCATATAAGACTTTACAAGTCAGAACTAGCATGTTAAATAGCACTTGGAAATCTATTGGTAACTAATAAATGAAAAATAGACGTCATCTGTGAGGTTTCCACTCTCAGAATCTTCAGGGTGCACCACCAAAGCCTGGGACTCTAAGATGATGATGAGAATAATTTAAGTATTATTACATTATACAGTTTCAATACAATTACATTTATAAAGTATGAATTGAAGATTATTGGCTCTCTATAGTTAAGATAACCTAGACCATTGGAAATAAAAGGAAGAAGTATTCTATCGATATTAAGTATATTTAGGATGTCAGATCATCCTAATCATTAAGATTCTGGGGGTTGGAGGACTTCAGCTTAAGCTGGGGAATTGATCTAACCAGTTCCTTATCTTACAACTTCTCAGTTTAAATCTGAAGAATGAATTGTCAAGAATTCCTCAGAGGCACATGTCTGTAATGGAAGGTATCTAATGGTATTATAAAAATACTTCTTTCTTCATAAGAGTGATAAGAAGACAATGTTGAAAACCACTTTGATTTTCTTTCCCCATATTAAGAAAAGATAGTGTGATGTTAGTGAAGTATTTTAACCAAGGCCCTAATGAAGAAAGATTTTTAATGCTCAATCATATCTTGCTTTACTTGCCCTTTGAAATTGTTACAACAAATTTTACCACACCTTTTCACAAGTTTTTAGTTATTTAAACTTTATGCTTTAAGAGGAAAGTAGTGGAGAAAATCAGGAAGTGATGGCCCAGCAGTTAAGAGGCTGGGCTTGTTAGCTGGCAGCCTGAGTTGGAGACCCAGGTGCTGTGTAATGGGGTGAGCTCCCATTACTTAGCTCAGCTTCTGCCAACCCAGCAGTTCAAAAACATGCAAAATGCAAGTAGGTAAATAGATACTGCCTAAATTGGTGGAAAGGTAACAGCATTCATGCATCTTGGCATATAGACACGACCACGGAAGCATCTTTGGACAATGCTGGCTCTTCGGCTATAAAATGGAGATGAGCACACACACCCAGAGTTGGACATGACTGAAAGGGGAAGCCTTTATCTTAGTGGAGAAATAGTATCTTGGTTGTTTAATCAATGGTGATATTTGCTTTTGCAACCTTGGCTCAGTTGGTTGTTCTCCTTCTTGGGAATAGGACAAAAGGAACTTAATGCAGATGAAGGATGGATGCAGTCCATGTGTTCCACTCAGCCTGGAAAAAGTGGATCTGTCATGCAGATGTTGTTGTGGCTGTGCATCCCTTCCTCACTTAAGAGAAGACCAAGGAATGAACTTGCCAGTGGCAAAACCCTTTAGATCTACAATTGTGTTGGTCATGACCTCCAAGCTCTTGCCAGATGGGGCACCTTTTCTTAGGGACTTAATTTCTCAAAATAAATCAGGCAAGCACCTGAATAAAACAAACTGCACATTACAAGCCAAGTTACCCTTAGGCATCTCTGTGAGGAAGTTAAAGGAAAATGCTTCTAATTCAGGGCCAGGAGACCTGTGGCCCTCCATAAATTGCTGGATTTTAGCAGCCAAGAAGAGGTGGTAAAGGATAATGCAACCTACACACTAAAGTCGACATGCCTTCTCCAACAGATTTCCAGAAAAGGTTGGTATTTCTTGCTTCTTTAATTTGTCCTGTTTCAATCCTTTTAAAAATCCTTCCCTAAAATTTCAGGCAATCCCATTTTCTATACAATTTCTGTTCAGCTTAAGTCTATATTTAATCTAGGCTATGTTTTTGTATTTTATTTATTGGCTAAGCCATTAAATTTCTCATGCACATCTGGTAGAATTTGATTTAACTTCAGGTCAATATTTATAGATCTATATTTCTCTACCTGTGCCTTTCTTATGTATACTAGTGTCGTGTAACTGTTTTTACCCAGACTGAATATTATCAGTGTGCATAGGGTACAGTAAACATCTTGTCAAGATTGGCTAAGTACTGTCCCCTGTGCTAGGCAGTATGTATTTCAGTCGTGCATACCTCCAAATATTTCAACAAAGTATCTGAAAATATTCTACTAAACTATTAAATTGTCAAATTACTCTCTTAAAAAGTAAGAGAGTACTTTTTAAAACCTTAAATTTTAAAAGACACCTGGAACAAAGCTTCACACAATTCAATATTTTCACAGTCATAGATAGACATATACATTCCTTTTTCATACCAATTAAGAGGAAAATCATTCTTTAGAAAACAAATTGGGACTCATCTCTGCCTCAGGTATCCCTGGAAGAAGAAGCTATACCAGGTTCCTATCATGGAAAACTATCAGTGTTTTTGGTGCATAACTACAACATCTGTACAGATATACAAAAGGGTTCATTTAACAATTACAAGATAATAAATTTTTGCAAAATCAAGTGTTATAACTGCAGATGTTCATCCATATTTAATATCTTAAGTTATTACAGCAATCATATCTGGTTAGTTCTTCAAACTTCAATACGTATTTCAACCACAGGTTTTTCCTTCGTCTCGCTCCAACCCAGTGAACCCATTTAGAATTATTTACATTCCAAACTGGAGTCTTCTCTCAAGTCTAGCCATCACTCTATTTCCCCTTGGCCTGATGGATACTGGACATCAGAGACGGTTCTGAAAGGGAGGTTTCCTTCGACTCAGAACTGCTGCAAAGAACTGCTTTGATTCGGTTCTCAGCTGTTTGCTCTGCTCTCTGAAGAACCTCTACTTTTTAAATGCTGTATCATTCTTCTGCAGCTTTCTCTTGCCAGCTAGTCTCGTCTTCTAGATGTCCTTCTAGCATAAATCCTTGGGCTATGAGTTTCTCTCAGCCTTCTGCTCCTCACGTTTGCCTTGTCTTCTTCTTCTTCCCGTTCTCCTTTCTTCCTTCAGCCTTCTGTCTT
>JANHZU010003268.1:102266-117100 GCA_032468055.1 Acrochordus granulatus
AAATTAAAATCACAGTTAGCTTTCATCAGGAGTTGAGGCATCAGCTCAATCTCTCTCTCCTGTCCCGGCATGTCATATGTTGCAATATATCAGGCATTGTTTTAAAAAAGCACAGAGGAAAAACATATTTTCCTGATTACGGTAGAACAAAAAAAAATCACTCTTCCCCCAAATTGAGATAATGATCTTAAAACTTCAGAATGATGCAGAGTTTTTCCTTGCAGCCCCCTTCCTCTTCCCTAGGCTCAACATGAAGCCGAGTAATCATTTTGTTTCTTCTACTGTCTTAATCGCATTAGGTAATTATTGTTAAATGGATGAGATGGGCCACAATCCAGAAGGCCAAGCCAATGCCTCCACGTTCCCCACAGGGCATTAGAATTACATTTCTCAGGCAGCAGCACCTCTCCTGTTCTGGCTCTTCCTCCCCCACCCTATAGCAAACTGCTTTAGAAAGGACAAAATGTTTCCAGAGTTGCAGACAAGGAAGAGATGCTACAGTGAAGGCATTTAACCTGCACTCGCCGTCCCCACTTAACTAGGATCGACTCCCCAACCTGCGCGAGAGGGATAGGCAAGCTCTGCAGACTTAAAAGCTTTTGCTAAGAAAGAGTTAATCATCTCTTTCTGGGAGGGAGAGAAAAGAGGGGACAGCATATGACAAAGAGAGAGAGAAGCCATACTCATAAGCATTTGGTCCTTCAACATACTACAGGTTGCATTGTCAAAGGCAAGTGTCGCCAGTCACCTTGATTTTAATGCATCCAAGAACTGTTCCTGGCCATTTGTTCTAGAACGTCTCTATGCATACATCCCCAGTCCTTCTGAAGCCCCAAATTAATTAGTAGCTCTTCTGCCAATTATCATCAGGAGCAGCAGTTGATTACATGGTCACTTCCCAAGCTTTTCTTGGGGTTCTTTCTTCAAGCTTCTGAGATGGACTGTGATCGGACTCTGGATTCAGGGTTCTCATCTGACCCAGGATTTTGGGGGCTGGGTTGATATTGTTCTCGCTAAAGAACTGTCTGCTCACAGAAGAAACAAGAAGGCAACAGTTTGGGTCTCAGTAAAGAATGAGGTCCCAGGTAAGGCAATGCCTTATGACCTGGAAAGGTCCTGGCTCACTATCTGATGTACAGTGGCAATCCATGTAATGTGAGGTAAAAGGTAAAGGTTTCTCCTTTCAGTCGTGTCTGACCCTAGGGAGTAGTGTTCATCTCCATTTCATAGCCAAAGAGCTAGTGTTGTCTGAAGATGTTTCTGTGGTCATGTGGCACATGCTAAGGCACATGGAATGCTGTTCCCTTCCCACTAATGTAGGTGGTACCTATTTATCTACTTGCATTTTGCTTGCTTTCAAACTGCTAGGTTGGCAGGAGCCGGGGCGAATAGCAGGAGCTTTCCCATTATGCAGCACCTGGGTCTTGAACTCAGGCTGCTGACCTTCCAGCTACAAGCCCAACATCTTAAACAGCCTTCTTTAACTGCAGTTGGGTTTGTTGCAGCAGCTCAGAATAATCATGTTGAGAGCTCCATGTCATAAAAAGCATTGACAAATAATGTGGGCATAATATACCTTTGTTAAAGATGGAAAAGTTTGCCAACATCCTTCCTGGCTGATGTTGTTATTCAGTCACTAAGTCATGTCCAACTCTTCACCTCATGGACCACAGGCCCACAACACCAGACCTCCCTGTCCTCCACTGGCTCCTGGAGTTTGCTCAAGTTCGTGTTCATTGCACTGATGATGCTATCTCCTGGCTGATGGGCAACCCTAACTATAATATTTTTCTATGAGAGATTACAGCTTGGTGGTTGGGCAGTTTAGCATGCCAATCTCTGCCAGAGATTTTGGGAAGCAGTGGCCAATGAGACTAAAGGGACAGATACATTGATGTGACACAGATACATTTTCTATGTTTACTGAGAAGATGCCATTGCACAATGAACTAAGCCATAATTTTAGCCACAGTTTGATGAATAAGCCACTTTGCTAGGTTCACATCAAGACATAAACTATAATTTACAAATTAAAGGGGTGCAATTTGAGCCAGATACAAATTCACAAAAAGGTTATCACAAGGACAGCACTGATGATGTTACCTACTTTGGTAATGAAACATTTGCAGAAAAACAGTCAAGCTCAGAGAGCACCTAGGACTCCACAATTCAACCCTCAGCTACAAATATTTTCTTCTAAAGGACATCACAGCATGGTCCAATGCAAGGTATGGACCAAACCATAAGAGGATCATGGAATCACAGTATTGGAAGCACGGAAAGACCATCTATAGACATGCTTAAACTGTTCCTTTGAGATATAATAGTTCATATCCATTCACAAAACCTTTGGTTCAAGCCAGAACAAGCACAGCATTAGGAGAGTTGTAATTAATCATCATATTTATTTCCTGATTTAGCTTCCTTTATAGCTAAGCAGGGGTTGGAAAATTGAATCTCAACAACCTTGCTGCAATAGTCTAACTGCTAAAATGCATCAGCTCCATTCATGTTTTCTTGTGGAGAGAATGATTTTAAACACTGTGGCATTCATCATAATTATCTTTCATGAATGCACCCATGCAGTTTTCTTGGCAACAGTATGGAAGTAGGTCACTAATGTCTTCTGCTAGAATATGTTTTTACTGCCCACATATTTATAGTCATGCCAGCCACATGGCCCTACAGTTCTGAGATTTCCTCGGAATCTCCCATCCAAGTGTTAATTAATGAGCCTCAACCCTGCTTAGTTTTCAAGTTCAAATAAGACCAGCCTAGTGCTGCTACTGTACATTATTTACTGTACATTATTTGCAATGTTTGTCTTTATCTCACCCCAGGACTTATTAGGAGCCTCCTTAGTTGTGTGAAGTGCCAGGGCAATTGGGGGATAGGGGATAGGAGTGACAAAAACAACATCATGTCATTGTGATGTACACTCAGCCCCTTTTTTACATGTGTTGGGACATCACACACACATCCCAAAGGAACAGAGCTTCCATACAACCATTTTCATCTTTAAAACACTGAATGATTGAAAATGTTTCTCTGTTGCTCCTGTGAAGACAGAGGAAAATATAAATGGCTTTTTGTTAAATTTCCCCAGGTAATTTGTTTTGTGGAATTAGTAGGTAAAATCTCTGTGTCTTCCAACCCTCCTTTTAATAAGATGATATTCAATTCCATTCCACCCCTCCAACCTTTATTTGCTTCACTGATGTCACCTAACAGCAAAACCCTTTTCTTTCCCGCCCCAACTTCCATCAAGCAGCTCCTAAAAGCTATTTTGGTTGAGTCTGAGGCTTAGATAACTTCTCTAAATATGAGAACTGTCATCAAACACCCCCATCTCTGAAGAAGGAGCTGACTATCAAGAAGAAGCTGGTCTAGTGTTCCCCAAATTGTTGCAGTCAACCCATTTGCATTTAGTTTGCAAAACATTCCAAAACAAATCTGTCAGTTAAAAAAAATAAAGTCAAAGTAGTTTGGAGTTTGCCAACCATGTTGATCTAATTATGATGATCCACTCATATCCTTCAACTAACCCCATCCTGCAAATCAATTTTAATTTTAGCTCAGAGGACTTTCCTCTCTCTCTTTCTCCCCCTGCTTTTGATAAAGCAGCAAAACATCTGTATGTGCATTTCAGATGCCTTTTTTTTCAGGAAATTTCTTTGCTTCTTTTTTATTCCCCAAGAATAATTGCAGAGGGTTTTTATTTATACATTGGATTTTGCTGGTTGTTTTGTCTGCAGTCAACAGAGCTCAGTAGTGTATCAAAAACAGAATCTAGACCATCAAGATATCTTTTAGAAATATCCAGCTGTAAAGGAAGGAGCAAGAGAAAAGATAAAACCTCTGGACTGACAGGGATGGTTAGATGAAAAAAGATCACATACAGATGCACACACATGTTGGGTTCAGACATAATTAAGCTCTATACATTGCTTGCTTTTGCCTTAACTTGATGTATGAATTCAACTGCTAAGGTTTGTTACTGATGATTGAATCGGTTGTAAAAAGCAAACATTTTAGTTTAGCCAAAAAACAATAGTTAAACAAACCAGTGGCTTTGTGCAATATATGAATCCAGTTGTAAGTATGTTGAAAGTGGTATTTAACCATAGAATCAACCCTTTGGTGGTAACCCAGCTTAAAAACAAGATGGCCTTCAGGCAGCCTTTCCTGTGTTTTGGGTATGCTGAATCGTAATTCAGGAAATTGTCCGGACTCCCTTTGCAAAGTGAGATGGGCAGCATAAAAAAATAATAAATAAATAAACTGTTCTTCTATAATCACAAAGAAAGGTTGCGCTATGAGCAGAAGCCTGGCTGGTGATTTCCCTGCCAGAAAATCAGGAAGAGCCAGGATGCATAGAAAAGTCAAGAGGAATTTGTAGCACAAAGAGAAACTCTGGGCTATATATGAATACACACATTGACAGAATGAAGACCACTTGGCCAGTAGGAATCTTGGACTGATGTGAGCAAGGAATTGGGAAAGATTTGATCCAAGCAGCCCTTGATAAATTTTGGGAATGGGTGCGGAAAAAGCATACCCTAGGTGCATTCTTCAAACCAGCATTGTTTTTAGGACATCATAGCCAGAAGTAACCATTTTTAACTTGCGAGGTAAGTTCATCAGCCATGCTTGCTTCTTCTAACTAGTCCAAAAATGCTATTGTGCTTCCAGGAAAGAAATAGAGGCATGCTACACCACGCTTCTGAACGGTTTTGCCATAATTCATGACAATCAGAGTGCTCTGAAATTTTCACTAGACCAACAAATGGCAACTAAATTAGGAGCTCGTTCCATCCATCCTAAATAGACTATGCCTAATTAGTTCGAGTAAAACCAAAAAAAAAATTCATTGAAATAAGCTAAACGCTTTTCCTTTCTGTTCATACTAGCACTATAAATGTCACCACCTGTTAACTTTGGACAGTTCTGTGGGTGTTGGCAATGAGTGCTAGACTTTAGAAAAAAATGGCAGGAGAGAGATGCTAACCTTGTCCCAAACACCAAAGTTACTCTTTAGGGTTGACTGCATAACTGAGGCTGTTGTGGCATGTCGTGTAGATCTGTTTCATCAATTAGCATTACAGTATTATAACTCTGAACTCAATTGCCTTTGCACATGGAAAAGTAAAGTTCAGATTATATTTTTACACCAAGAGTTTTATTTAGTAACATGCACATTCTCCCCCAAAACACATAGTTTGGCAGGCAATTTTGCCTGATATGCACTTATCATTAATCTTACTTGAAGGATGGATGGATGGATGGATGGATGGATGGATGGATTCATTCCCTCCCTGTTATTTTGAAGGGAAGTAATTTTGGGTTTGTACACTGGTTCCAAGATAAGAAAAAATTAACATCTGTATCCAAACATACGGCAACACCATCCTTATTTTTCCCTCATTATGTGCCATCAAGTCATTTTTGCCTCCCAGTGACCACATAGATAGATTTTTCTCCATGAGTCTTTCTCTGATGGCTTTGAACATCTGAAGGGAAGAGATGGAAAAACAGCTGCTGCTTTTTGGAATGAACAATTCACAAATATGCATGACTCTCGAGGAGTCATGTAAACTAAATACACTTTTGCTGTTATATCAAGAGCAAATCCTATAGTACTTTCCTCATGAGAAAGTTTTAATGAATCCATCAGGACTTGCTTTTGAGTAAGCCCATGCAGGACGTGGGCTAAATAAAAGGCAAAAGGCATGAATATGGAATGTAATCAAAACATACTGCACAAGATCACAAAGATGGAGAAATGAGGCTTGACAAATTCAATGGGGTGATAAAAGAGCACCTCAGTAATCATCCTTCAGTGCATAAGAGAACAACTGACAGTTTGATCCTGCACATTTCTGGATATGTACGTGGGTCTGAGTGCTTATACATATGCTTTGATACATACACCAGGACCTACTGAGTCCAACAGGGTTTACCGCAGATAAGTGAATCCAGGATTTCAGCCTTGAAGCTTGATGGAATGTCACATCTGCATTTCAATCCCATCAATTTTCTTAGGCTCCAGATTCTCTTCAGTGGTTGTAAAGTAAATTATGGGACACTGAAGGTGAAAGTTGTAAATTATCAAGGGCTGTCAACTTCAATCTATTCTATCTCATGGGTACCTGATTTGACACTGATCAGCTTGTCAGTGACTCTTGCAAACATTAACTCTCTCTGCTACCCAGATGTCACCAGCCACGATGGAAGCCTTCTTTCGGAAATGCAATAAATATTCTTCACCAAGTCAAATGTTTGATTTTAAGAACGGTCACTTTCAAATGAGGATATCAAAGATTTACAGCATCCTAGATTTCTGGCTCTCATTTCTGTCTGTAGTCTGGCTTTTGGAGTGGTCTGAATCCTGTTAAGCTATAATGTTCTTGGTTTTAGTTGGGTTTAGCACACATTGTGTGAACTCCGCAATTATTATTGGTTAACCACAGTTTACAAATTAAAGTTTTGGCCGAGCTGGAGTTTTTCTGAAAAAAAACTGGCTAAAATACAGGGTACAGCTGAAATCACAAAAATCTGCTTTTAAAAGTGAAGCTTTCAAACACAGCTTTGATAAGTTCTTGTCTATGTGGCAACATCCACTATATTTCAAGCAGCTGGCAAAGGACAGGGATGCTTAAACTTTGCAAGCTACTGTATTCTATAGTTCCCTTGAGGAAAAAGTGTACAGGGACATCTACAATGGTGGGTCAAAAAAAGACAATGTAGCATGTGTAACGGTGCAATAAAAGCCCTGTTTCTTGTTGTGTGTATCATAGATGCAAGTTAAGACTAAGTTTTCAGTCACTGAGCTGCTGGTACCGTCTTGACTTTTTTGATACAACCCAAATACTCCTGGAAGTGCTCCTACAAGTCAACATGGTAACAGCATTGTGTCTCATTTATAATAGTCTCCTGTACACTAATTGTAGGGGGTGTGGTGGCCAAGTAGTTAAGATGCTGGGCTTGTTGGCCAGAAAGTCAGTGGCTCGAGTTCAAGACCCAAGCACCGCCACATAATGAAATAAGCTCCATTCCTGCCCCAGCTCCTGCCTCCCTAGCAATTTGAAAGCATGTAAAAATGCAAGTCAATAAATATGTACCACCTAAATTGGGGGGGAATGTAACATCATTCCATGCATCTTGACATATAGTCATGCCAGCCACATGACCATGGAAGCATCTTCAGATAACATTGGTTCTTTGGCTATGAAATGGAGATGAGCACCACCCCCTAGAGTTGGCCACAGCTGGCAGGAGGAACTTTTATCTTTTTTTCTAAACAAGTTTTCCTTCTTCCCAAGCATGTTTTAAAAGAATAAAGAGAATATTCAACATTTTTCTACAACTTATCGATGTACCAAGGAATACTAAAAGCTCACTGCCTTTAGCACACCCAGCTGAATGGCATCACTGCAAAGCTTTATCATAAGGATTCAAGAAAAGAAACAGTTCTTCTATTTTAGGAGAAGCATGAAGAAATTGCAAATTCCTAACTGTAGAATCAGGCTGAATATATAGTATATTAATGAAAAGATACTATGTTCTTCTAAAGACCTCCCAACCCTTGCTCCAATTACGGTTTCCAAAATATTAGTGGAATGGCTTCCTATCCTTTTTATATTTTTTAAAAAATGGAAAACTTCGGCTCTTCTTGCCTTGAGGAAACCCAAGCTATTATTCTCCCAAATAAGTCCCAGCCCAGTCACCTGAAAGCTTCTGAAATCTATGAAAGATTTTGCAGTGGCTGGAAAAGGAATGCAAGAGAGAGCAGATGAGTCAGTTGCCAGCTTATCTCTTGAATGGCATCTCAGTCCAGGTGGAGAGAAAGCTGGAAAGAAGCATTTCAAATTATTCAGAAAGGCTCCACCTTAATAAAGTTCCTCTAAATAAGGCTGGAAAATTCCTCATCATTTCCAAGACAGTGCATTTACCCCAACTGAGCATTAAAGATATTGGACTTCAATCCTGAATAGTCCTTGCTTCTTTGATCTTGTCCACCTGAATATGTATGTATTTTTATGTATTTATTTGTATCCCACCATTAATATTTTATAAAAATGGCAACAAACATATTTAAACATCTTGCTTCTTCAATTTTCAAGTCAAGTATGTACAGTATGCTTGACACAGAGTTGTCCAAGTCTGAAATATGGGAAAAATATTGTTCTACCACCAACCATTTTCCAGATCTTTCTCCCTCCTTCTCCCCTAGGTTTTAGCTATTTTACCTGGGTAAAAGGGTACTGAGAAACTGAGGCCTTGCAACTACGATAAACCTCTAGTTGGCCTAATAAAGATATTATACTTGTAGACTTTTAACTGGATATTATACCAAGCTCAGTGAGCACCAAGGACCCCACAGATATTATAGTATTAATGTATCGTGCTCATAATGCTGATTTTCTGGTTCACCTTTCTTTTCTTTGCTACCCCTTCTTCCAGCCATCCATTCCAGTCTCTCTGCTGTATTATTTGCATGTTTTAAAAATGACCTATGAGGTGCTAAATTTGGAAGATTAGTTGAATCTCGCATAGTTAAAGGATTACTATGTGTATGCAGTTATATGCCAGTCCCAATGAACTTCACATTAGCCATGCTAACTTGAAAAAGTGGTCAAATTGAAGGTTAAGCTTTTTCCTTCCCTGCTGTTCCTCAGCTCCAAAACAGCCTCTTGCTTATTTTCTCCCTATGAGTTTCATGTGTGCACTTGTGAGACTAATCAGTTTCATTGCTGCTTTTCAAATTTCTGCAAGAGAAAAAGAAAAATAGTCTATGGGAAAATTCTTACATATGTAGATGTAAAAACTTCTTAAATGGGCAAGACTGAGGGTTCTACCCCATTTCAGGGTAATTTTGAAGTTGGGGGTGCTGTAGGGAAATACAGATGTGTGTGAAGCCTCACTGTATGCAAAAGAAAAAGTTGGAAATTGCATCATGAAAATGGGTGTTTTGCCATCTAATTTTGATGGCATCATCTGGGGCCATTTTGAGAGTGGCAGAACTGGTGCTGATGAAAGGAAGAAGATGGTGCTGGTCTGGGCCACCCAACAACCAGGACTGTCCACTCTTCATCAATATAAACAGAATTCTAACTAACTTTTAAGCCTGTTGGAGGAGTGAAGTGGATCGTAAGCATATCATATGATCTCGTGTGGGTCTGTGCATGAAACATACATTATGCAACCATAAAATATGGTCCTCAAGCTCCATGCAAATCTTTCTCTGGGGATAAATCCTTTGGGGTTTACTCTTGAAGAAGTAGCAAATGGATTGGCAAGCGTCTCCTTTCCTCATATCAGTTTGACTCCATGAAGTAATCTCTCTACTTCTTTCAACCAACTTGCTGACATACTTTTAATCTCACAAGTCCTGACTGTCCAAAATCTAATATTTCCCCAGACTGATGATTCACTGAATATCACATTATTCCAACTGCTCTTCAATGGCTTTTTTCCTTCTGGAAATAGCATTATCACACATGCATACTTTATTTCCTTGTGTTCAAGTCTCTGTTGTTTGACATGCCTTCAGTTTATTGCATTTGGTGAAGGTGACCTTAAATGCCAGTAGCAGTAATTCCTTGAAGGGGTTGAATCACCAAATACATAACATTTTTTATTTCATGTTATATATCCTGCAGGCTGTTGTAACCTGCATATGTCTTTTTGGCAATATTGACATGTAGTCAACTGGTACTAAAAGGGTTAAATATCAGAAAGGGATGCTGTTTTTCTGTATGAAATCTAGTGCAGGTAGTATTGAGGCATAAAATATTAGCCCAATAGAAAAGGCACCAAGACCTGGCTTTGATAATTAAATAACTAAAACCAAGTCTTGCTGTTGGTGGAAAAGTAAACTGTCCTTGTAAAGGCAAGGATGGGGAGAGACTTTTTTCCTGCTCCAAATGGGCAAATCTCACCACCCCTCTCAGAAAATGAAAACTTGGGCTAAAATAGATGGTTTTCTGTGTTTGCCATGGAGAAATTCCTTCCCCTTTCTACTGTAATGTCAGTAAGAAGAGGGGGGAATGGGCAGCCCTTTGCTTTAATTTGCAATTGGACTGCCACTGTGAAGATCCAATTTAAATTGCATCAAGGGTGCAATCCTTTGAAGTCAAATGCAATGATGTAACATTGTTCAGCAGGTTTTCCCTAGGTTGGCAGGTCTGGAGAGAAATCCAACTTTTCCCTCCTCCATCTCTTTGTTTGAATTGTTTCCTTGATGGCAAAGCATCCCAATCTTGTTTAAAACCTGACACAAAATAATTTGCCGTAATTGCCTTTCCATAACTAGATGGCAAAGCAATAAATGAAGATAACCATGTATAAAATGACAGATTAGGAGACAGACTTTAGGGCAACATAAAATAATTGGAGGACTTTATTACTGCTTACTACCACTGTGTTTTAATGGGATAGGACTATGGTACATTCTCACAACAGAGGCAGAAAGGTAAATTAATCTTTATGTTTCATCATCAAGCAATGTAAACATGACCATGATTAATTACGCTATAATAGATTGCTAAATGCCTGTCCCCAAATTGTATGCTTTCTTTCCTACAAGTAATTATAGTCCAGGTCATCAGTAAACCAAAGCCAGTTCTTGGGCTACAGATACAAAATAGGACTCCGGCGTCAGGTGGATTGACAAACCACTAAAACACAACATTGAGCTAAGTCCAAAGCAAAATAAAAATGGCAGTGAGAGGTGAATATTTAACAGCTCTCCTCCATTTGGGGAATCAGAAATCAGTCCATTTTCACTGCCTTTTCTTTCAGCCATTCTCTTTCAGTCTGAAGAAAAAGAAATGGTCTCCCACATATTTGCAAGTGAAGGAAAACATGGTAAGAATCTCAGGGGCAGGGCAGTTGCCATTTAATTATGAGATAACCCGAGGATAATGGAGTGGAAGAATACTATCTTTAACCATACTATCTTTAACTGTCCATCAATCTCAGTCATGTACCTCACTCTTGGCAACTTTAAGATACAATACTTCAACTCCCAGACTAACCCAGCCAACATGGGATAGTTGCCAAGGTTGAGATTCATGCTTCATTTCAATGCTTAGAGAGGGTCTCTTCCCAGAGATAATTTTTAGATCAGGAAGCAAA
This sequence comes from Acrochordus granulatus, assembly GCA_032468055.1. Lineage (NCBI taxonomy): Eukaryota > Metazoa > Chordata > Lepidosauria > Squamata > Acrochordidae > Acrochordus > Acrochordus granulatus. The sequence continues at coordinate 113,406 of JANHZU010003268.1, forward strand.
GGCAGACAGAGTGGTTGTCCAAATGCATTCTTGAATCATTAATGTTGTTAGATGCTATTATTATCTTATTAGACATATTCAGTCACAGTCCCCAAATGATAAGTTTTTAAGATGGTCAAAGTTGTAGCAAACAAGTGATGTTTCAGTCCTACAAGGCAGACTAGAACTAAGAAAGCAAAGCATCAGCTGTCATGGATCATTATATAACTTTTCCTCTTGGGTGATGGTATCATAATGCAAGTTATTTTGACTTCAACCCATTCCTATCAGCATACATACTTTGTTCTCTGAGCCCACTCAGACCAGGATCTGCTCACCCTACATTTTGGAAATGCCACAAACTCAAAATATAAGACTGACATGCATTCTTGTTTGTAGGATTATTCCCCAGCCTAACATGCCTTGTACCCCTACCTGCCTACTCACTTGGAAGGTCACAATCCCACCTGAGGAACTTCAGTGAGCCCCAATACCCATATAAAAGAGGAAAGGGATTCAGGTACAAACTCCAATCATTTTGGATGAGGCAGAATCAAAAACCCAAAGGGTTCAGAGTTCCAGACCCCATTCTACTATATTTGGACTTTGCCAATATCATCATCACAAATTTGTATTTTATTTTCCTCAAGCAAACTGCAATTAAAAGGGAATATGTTTATAACATCCTTGGGCTCAGACAATCAATCTCAAGTTTCTTCAAATTTTTTTCAGAAAAGCAGTATTTTAAATTTAGCTCAGATTTGTTGGCATTGAATAAACAGGATATAAAACACTGAATGAATGAATGAAATTCAACAGATGAAATATTTTGGGGGCAAAAAACTTTGCTACCCAGCATTTTCTATGTATATGTTTTGCTTTCTGATTTTAACTTTTTAATTATCTTTAATTCCTTCAAATTTCATAAAAGTTCTATCAGCCAGAGAGGAAATTAGGTAGAACTTAACAATCCATATGGTGAAGTCAAGAAACATATTCTTAACATTTCCATGATATATGCCTTGCCATCAAATTTTGTATTTCTGTACAGATGACAGCCATGCATTGATCTCTTTGGCCAGAGGGAGAAACACTGCTTTAATTTATCTTGAAGCCAAGGTGCTTTTTCCTTCCTTTGAATAAATTTACTTTGCATCCAACAGATGCTCAGAGAGAGAGAAAAGACTTAGATGTGCACATACCAATAACCTTTGGGGAGTGAAGATGGGGAACCCTCCGCAAATAAAATAAAGGCTAAGATAAAGGTGAAAATTTCAAATTGGCTTCCAAGCAGCACTTTTTTCCATTAACATTACAATAAATTTATCATTTGTGGAAAAAATAATTAATATGCAATGATGCTGAAGAATGGAGCAATATCGCGATTGAATGTATTAGACATAGTTATGCATAACAGTCAGGACCAACTGCCTTGCAGTTTCCAAAGAATTCATCGTTCATGTAAAAATAGCCTCAGCGTATCCACTTGGTTCTAAGAAGCTTCAGTTTTTTTATTCCTCTTATTTATGGTTAGAAGAGCCAAAAGGGTTGGTTTTCAGTTCAATGTATTTCCATTGCTGTGAAGCTATAGAGGTTTCCTACATGTTCCAGTTGGGGAAAAAAATCCTGGGAGATGTTCTCCATAATGCTGTCTACTCTTGGGATCTAAAAAGTATAAGGAGACCAAAAAGCTACAGAATAATGGGCTTCAACCTAAATTTAAATTTGTTCACTCAACTACATTCTGCATCCATAAGACAAGAATCCAGAGTCCAAAAGGCTATCAATGAAGGGACAAACATGAGTCACATTCCTGAATCATCTGAATGAAAGAGAATAAAATGTTGACTTTACATGTTGATTTATTTTTGCTATCTCACTTTTTCCCCAGACATTTTTTTTTAAAAATCCTGATTTCTTGAACAATTAAATTTTCTCTTCTGCATGAAATAGGGAATTTCAACCTATGGCTGCAAATATTCTAACAGGTCAATGATTAGAAGAAATCCCAAAATATGTATTTGTAATAAATAGGTTTACATGGTATGTGTGTAAGATGTTAAAGAGGAAGGCTCTCAAGAGCCTGAAAAAGTCATTACCAAGTTAAAATGTTTAATGTGCCAAAATGGGGAAAAAATATTAAATGCATAACTAAATTATTCAAAAGACACAAATGTAAATAAAAAATAAAAAGCAAACTTAGTTTTTGTTCCCCTTCGTGGAGGTCTGTGGCCTCAACATACCATATTGGAAGACTGAAGCTTCAGATGGAAGGAAAGAGATGCAAAACGTAAAATAATAAAAAGAAGCATTTTCTGCCTCCTGCAGTGCTTCACAAACAGCACCAGAGAAGGTCAGGAAGTCCTTAAGAGAATGTCTAATGATGATCAGTTGACTGAAACTTTGCTAGGGTTGGCTTTCCACACCGAATTGTCGACTCAGTATGTTCTACTGAATTTAAACTCTAAAAACCAGGAAGCATCACGATGTTTCTGCGCCCACAAATGCTTACACCTCACCAACGGCTCAGGGAGCCTTTGCAGAGCAGAAGACAAAGAGATGTTCCTTTGTCCATGACGGACTCTAGAAAGACCCCACTTGTCTGATGCAAAATTGCCATTGGTTTCCCTCGTACAATGGATTTGCGCGGTGCCCACTGTGGAAGTGATGCGTGGTTGGGAAAAAGCCAAGCAAACAACTGACACGTTACTTAAGAGCCCCCCCCCAACATCTTACATTGACAGTTCATGGTAATGGAATTTAATGGTTGGGGGGGGGAGAGAAGTCTTATAATTTGAGCTGAATGTCATTCAGTTCATTCAAACTGGGAATCAGGGACATTTCTAACAAAGGTTTTCAAACTTCTTTTGAAATCAGGAAGCTGCTTCACTCAGATAAGAGGGAAGGTTTAAGGATTCTCTATCGGAAATTTCAAGGTTTTTCTTCCCATCCACCCCCCACCCCCCCATCTGCTTTTTCACATTAACTGGTAATTATCCAGAAAGGCACATAATAGCGCCGAAATGGCAGAAGCTGACAAAAGGTTTCCCTAAGATATGTAAATTGTCAGTGATAGGCAAGATTCAACAGAATAGCTTTGTGCAGAACAATTATTTATGCCAGTTTCATATGCTTTTAGGAAGGGAGGATGGCAAGCCACTTGGCGGCTCCTTATCACATGCGCTGCACATTAGCTTCGCAACCATGCACTAAGGAAATATGGCAAATAAATATATATATATATATATGGATTTGTATTTATTTATATATAAACTATATATAAAAGGCCTTCTGTAAAGGCCTAAAAACATGGCTTTGTGGGCTGGCCTGGGGTCCAGGTAGCGGCGTGTCATCTGGGCAGTGGCTGTTAGACTGACAACCCCACGTCCGTTTTAGCTTCTTTTCCATCTTGTGAATCCCTTTTAACTTTTATCATTTTTATCATAATTTTTGGGTACGATGTATACATCCTATTATTTTTACTGAGAGCTCGCCCAGAGTCTCTTGTCATGAGATGGGTGGTGAATAAGTTTAATTAATAAATAAAAATATATAAGATGTCTGTGAAGACTCTCACTCGTCCAGGGTAATTGCATCACAACAAAGTTTAAAAAACAGGCATCTGGACTGTAAGAGGTACTCTAAGTACCTCTAACGACCCGAAACCTTTCAGGCTATTCATGGTCACTTGACCAATTGAACTTAGTTTCAACCTC
>JANHZU010003269.1:44365-60741 GCA_032468055.1 Acrochordus granulatus
TTCAATATCTGTCCCTCCAAAGAGCAATCAGGGTTGATTTCCTGTAGGATTGACTGGTTTGACCTCCTTGCCGTCCATGGGACCCTCAAGAGTCTTCTCCAGCACCACAATTCGAAGGCATCAATTCTTCCTTTAAATCACAGGATCATAACTGAGTAATTAGCCAAATAAAGTACAATTTTAGAAGCTGCCTATGCCTTTAGGAGCTCGCCTTGACCAGTGAGGGGCTGAATAAGAGGCAGGTTCTTGAGTCAGGCACCCCGCAGCGTCCTGGTTGCCGCTTTTTTGACATTGCAGACAGAAGCACCAAACTCTGCAGGAAAAGGATCTTTTGTGACCAAATTAGGAAGATCTCTGACATTCTGGAAGGAGCGCTCACTTGAATAGACTGGCATTTCCTGCCACATTTTAATCTGGGTGTTGAGCCCACGGCGGTTTCTCACTGTTAATTTTTAACCTTTTGCCCTGATAAGTAGTGGGAAGGTTGCACGCGCAAAAGATTGAATGGGTGGGAAAGTTTGCTTCCTTCCCATAGTCAAGGGAAAGGGTTCAGTCTACCAGAGGCGTAACATGCAAGTCTTATTGGTTCTTTTAAGTCACAGGATCACAACTGAGTAATTAGCCAAATAAAGTACAATTTTAGAAGCTGCCGATGCCTTTAGGAGCTCGCCTTGACCAGTGAGGGGCTGCATAAAACGTCGGACGTTCTGCTTGAGGGCTTGTTGCTGGTTGCTAATACTCCGACTTTCTCTTACGTTGGATGTCGCCCTTTCATGGAAGCAGTGCCATTTTTTAAACAGTTTAATCCCGAAAGCATTAGCTGAGACGGCACAAAAACAGTTTTAAGACAAACTGACCTAACTTTGGCTTCAGAATGCCTAAAAACATTTATTTAAAATATGGCAAATCAGTATTTCGTTTTAAATCGGAACAGGGTTTCTAATTATCCTAATAAACTTTCAGTGTATATCCATTGAGTAACAGCGTCTTATATCAATGGAAAAAGGATTAAATGGACGAAAGCGCGACAACCTTGAGTGTTTCGAGTGTTTTCGATGATCCGTCTTGGATTATGGGCTTGAAGCCATCTTGCCATTTCACTCTCCTCTTGAAACCCGTCGCTGGATTCCAGCACTGCGGTCTTCATTCACGAGAAAAGAAGAAGAGCCTCATTTATCGGGATAACGATTGGTCATTGAGAGCCCAGCTGGAATCTCCTTTTCATTTATAAATGACTCTTCCAGCCTTTTTCATTGACCGAAGCTGGCACTTCTGAAATGATCTTGGTCCCAACGTTTCCTTTTATTCCTTCACTGAATATTGAGTTTAGTAAGGATTTATCTTCCCTCTTGGGATCATTCTTCGTCGGCAGATTTTTTTTAGGCCGAGATTTTAAAACCATGCTCTGGTAAGGCAAACGAAACCGGTCAGATGCTTTGTAGCTGCTTGTTTAGTTGTTCAAACGCTGTTGTAGTTCGCGTTTTGTTTCAAGTGTATTTTTTATGGAAGCGCCTCGAAGTGAAGAAGGTCTGCATAATGCCTCCAGTTGTTAAATGTAATTTGGCCAATGAAATTTTGTATTCAGAAATCATAAACACACTTCATTTCATCGTCACTCTTCTTTATAATGTTCGTCACTCATCGTCACTCTTCATCGTCACTCTTCATCGTTCACTCTTTCATCGTCACTCTTCTTTATAATGTTCTTTAACATTATTCCCAAATAATGTTTCCCAAAATCTTTTGATTGTAATGCAGTTCTCAAACAGGTTTCCCTAGGAACAAGGCCATAGTAATTCAAAGAAAGCAAAATGCTTGACTGTAAGAATCAAAATAATAGACCTAAAATTATTATAAATGTGTAGTTTTAAATCCCTAAATAGAATCATTTGAACATTTTGGCTTCTGAGTTGATCAAAAGACTTGATGTTATCCTGATAGAACCATAATTGTATGTGTTGGCTGACAGGCTGTTTGTAAGCTGAAGACCTGCTTTTTCTTAAAGATATTTTTTCCAAATAGTCAAAATCTTAGTAATATGTTTTAAACTGAAAATCTATGAAATAAATATTCCTGATGAATATCAGACTGTGATCAAACTGTATTAATCAACCCATACTTGCTTATAAGCCATCCATTTGTTTCTTAATCTTGTTTGCGTGAAAATGTAACTACAGGTAGTCCTCAACTTATGACCAAATTGGGCCCAGAGTTGCTAAGCAAGGAGATTGTTAAGTGAATCACAGCCAATTTTATGGTCTCTTTTGCTATGATTGTTAAGCAAATCATTTGATTTGTTAAGAAAATTCAGTTTTCACAATTGACTTTGCTTGTTGGAAGCCAGCTCAGAAGGTCTGAGGATGCTACAACCATCATAATTACATCCTGCACCCAAATTTTGAATATGTGACAGTGGAGATGCTGCTGCAGTCATAACTGTAAGTACCAGTCATAAGTCACTTTCTTAGTGCCATAGTAACTTTGAACAGGTGCTGAAAATGGTTATAAGTTGAGGGCTATCTGTACTCTACATTTCCCTAGATGATGAGGGTCAGAAGTATCTACTTCATGGGACAAAAAACTATTCTTAAAACTTCTTGGGCAAAGGGTTCTTTACCCTGCAAATGTGAAAATCATATTACAATAAAAATTTACATACTATTAAAACTCACATTGCGTTTACCTGTTTGCACCCTCAAATTAGTCCAAATGGTGCACAACCATTTTTGAATCAAGGTACATCAAAAATCCAGGACCCATTCGTCCTATAAGGTCCAAACTTGTTTTATTTGCAAAGCTGTGGCAGTTGTAGTGACCCTGTGGTCACGCGATCGTTATTTCCAAGGCTCTCTGCAATCTTCCTCGAAGAAAAGTCAATGGGGAAGCGGCAGGAAGTCAGAAATTGCTCCTACTCCCAGTGTTTTTTTGCTTGCCTGTGACAATTCTCTTTATGCGTTTAGCGAAGTAAGTATTGACTTACTATTGAAGTTTGTTTGCTGCTACTATTCTTTTTCTTTTTATGATAATACACTCTTCTTCGAGGACCATGAGACTATCCAGCATGGTAATAAAAAAATATGGTTAACCTCAAATTTAGTGTTCGTTTTGGTCACTTCGGAGTGCACTACCTTTTCCTCAGAGCATGACCCAATAGGGCATGGGGTTCTCTAATAGGCTTTAAAATCGCTTCAGCCTTATATACGTCTGTTCATGTGCTTACCTCACATTTTTTCTGATGTACTGAAAACCCAATGCCTTTTGCTTTTATAAAGAATAATGATTTTATAAAGCATCATGATTTTTACATATAAATTGGAGAGAAATAATTGGTTATCTTTTTTCCTCTTTTTTAATAATACTGTAAAAGTATTATAGTATTATAATACTTTTATAGTATTATAAAAGTATTTTATAATACTTTTAGTATTATAAAATACTTTTATAATATTTTTATATTGGGATTAGGCCAGCCAGGTGTTATAAAAGATGCAGTATAAATTTAAGCAAGTCGAGATATACCTTAGCATAATTCTTTAGGTACAGAAGAAATGTTACTCATGAATATACAGCATTGTATTGACAGAACGTTTTACAACGTAGGCTAGAAAAAAGAGTATTTTATTTTTCTCGTACAGTATCTTGTAATAAGGATAAGCAATCTGATGTTTTCCAGAAGTTTTACAGCACAACTCCTATAAACTTCAGCCAGCAAGGCTAGTAGTCAATCTTTGAGATACTATAGCCCAAACATTTAAAAGGCCTTTGTCTTAAAGGATGGGCTCTTCTAAAGGTAGTCCTCGCTTAACAACCAGTCGCTTATCAAAAAAGGTAGTTATGGCCTGGATTCAAAGTTCTGATGGCCACCTCCTTGGTCACATGATTGCATTTTTGGCACCAGCAACTGGCCCAAATTTATAGCTGTCTGCAGTTGTGTGCCTGCAATTGATGATGTTTTTGCTGGCATCAGTGTTCACTTTCAGTTCCTGGCCAAAAAAAAACACCCATTGGAAACAATGAGTTTGCTTCATGATTATGGTGTTCGCTCAACAACCACAGCATTCTCCTAACCACTGCAAAAATCATAACAGTGGGTCAGTGATGTGATTGCCCGTCGAATGATGACGCAACCTACAACCATCATTCCAGGCTCAATTACAATCATAGGTTGACGACGACTCGTAATTTGCGACATTTACTTTTATGTGAAACAATTACGGAATAGCTGCAAGCCCAAGGTACTCCTGAAAGTCTTGTTTTTAGTATTTGTTTTACTTGTAATAGAGAATACTTACTGACTTCCGCACGATTATGGTGGAAAATGTTGAAGGAAATGCATAACCTTCTGCCAGCATGCAGTAACAAATGTGAAAGAAAAGTTATGTTCTGCGGAAATGAATAAAAGGGCAAAGGAGAAGGGGCAGTGAATGTGCTATTGTTGAAATGTTTCTAAATTCTGCACTTCAAACTTCCTCTTGCAAGTATACGGCTGTCTATGAGAAAAACAGAGAAAGGGGAAATTCACCTTGCATTCAGTAATTGAGACATTTTCCCGTAGTAAGAGGTTTTTTAGCCCTATTTTTCCAGCATGATTCAGAATAAATCTAAATATGCTACTGTTCCAAAATTCCTTTATTGGAAGTGAACAAAATCCTGTTGCATGCAAATTTCTTCCAAAGGTTTGGAAGAATAAGATTGTAGGTTTTTCCTATTCGATCGACCAGTATTTTTCCTTATATAGTACATAAGGTATATAAGAGTTTCTAAGATGTCATGATTTTTACACATAAATTGGGGAGTCAAAAAGTAGAATCCACCAATCTTCTGTTCATGTGATGTCAGAGGTAGGACAAAAGCAATTCTGTGCGTAATAAAACAAGAAAGGACCTAGTGAACGACTCAGAGCAGTGACCGGAACACCAGTTCATGCTGTGCTAGGCATCTGCAAAGAAATTATATACAGATAGTCGTTAATTTGTTTAATAACAGGCTCAGAAAAAGTGACTGACAACATCCTTGAAATTACAATTGTTGTACTGTTCCTACAGTGCAATTTGGGCACTTGGCAATTGGCTCTCATTTATGACAGTTGCGGCGTCTTGCAGCCATGGATGCAATCATGATGAATAACCTTCCCAGCCAGCATCTGACAAGCACAGCCAGTTGGGAAAGCTGGATTTGCTCAACGACTGGATGATTCATTTACCAATCTCCGTGATTTTGCTTAATGACCACGGTAAAAATGGTCACAAAATCGAGTCTGGTCATGTGATACTTAACAAGCACGTTGCTTCACGATTGAAATTCTGGTCCCCCATTGTGGTTGTAAGTCAAGGACTACTTGTATACCATCAATAGAAAGAAGGATATAAAAGTATATGCAAGCAAATGACTCCAGATGCAAAAATTATAAAACAATAAACTGCAGAGCAATTGGCAGATAAGGATCTCATTGCATTTATGTTATTTTAGCTGAAGAATACATGCATTCGAAGGCCCTGATTTTCTTTAAATCATATTCATTGCCATAAATTAAAATCATGAAATGTTTTAGCCTCCTACATCTTTTGTTTTTATTCTTACAACGCCTATTCAGTAAAACATCAATAAAAATCAAAATGTTTCTCTGTATGGGAAATTACTGAAAATGGTTGTTTCTGATGCTCCAAATATTTTCAATTTTTCTATGTAGGCTACAATCTTGGGATTTTATGGTGTTTCCACTGAAATTAGTTAGGCCTAAACAAATTTACCTTCTGGGATTAGGCCAGCCAGGTGTTATTCATTATGGAGGCATAATTCTAGGAATTTTAGCACATCTAGGATAGAAGTATTTCCAAAACCTTTCTAGAAATATGTGTTGCATATAATCAATATCAGGTCATTATAAATAGGTCACGCAGTTTTTTGACTCTAGGTAGTTATATTTTTCTTGATAGCTTAAAATGTCCTTTAAAGTGCAGCATAAACTGTGACTTATTTTACATTTAAATTTCTCCTTTCAGTTGCACGTTTTTTTCCTGTAAAGCGATTTCATATGATTCATTATGAATTCGTTTGTGTTGTTTTTAAATAGCATAACCTCTTAGACGCAAATAATTTTGTTGCATAAAGACCACCCTATTTGCTGCCTGTTTTTACAAGGTCAAATAAAACTCTGCCGAAACCTTATTTCAAATTCAGTGTTTTTTGCTTATGTGCTGCAGGATTTGCTTACTGCTTTCTTTGACCGTGGAGACGTAGATCCTGCCTGTGCTGCTGCAACACTCTCGATAGCCTATAAATATTGGGCAATTATGTCATTCTGTGAGAAAGGACTCGCTTCCTTTTGGACTTTCTGACTGTTTTAAGGAGCTTAATGTGGATGCTGCAGATGTATGAAAATAGTTAAAGCGAGCAGTGCGCGATAAATTGTGGCTTGTTTCATGTATTTAATGAATAGAATCATCCAGTGTGCGAACTGCGAGTGTGAAAAAGTAAATTCCCCTCGCCCAGTTTAATTAATCCAATTAAAATGTTAACCAGGACTTGTTGTGCGAGTACTTCATTAATTATCAATTTGGATATGAGCTATCCATCCCTTTGTAAATCTCACATCCTGTCTGCAGGTGTGCTCTTCCCTCTGAAGGAGTAAACTATAAAAAGGCGTCAGCGCCTTTCAGCGTGAGAAACATTTGTAAAACCTTCCCTAGGGCTGCTTGATCCACGGTCTTGGCGGTGAAAAAGAAACGGAGGTCGTAACGGATCTTCCCAAGGGTGGCCTAAAAACCTCCCATTTCGAGATTGCAGCGGAAGATCATCCAGGAAGTCGTAGCGAAGAATATCGAGGTGGTCTGCGGAATGTTCTCCTTTCTTGGCGTTCAGATTTCCATCATCGGTGATTTGATAAAAAAGATTCGTAAGCTGGGAGCAAGGCAGGAAGGATGTTCTGTTGACCATGAAGAAGCAATCAAGTTGGCCGGGAGGTGTCTGGGCAACCCTCCCTACTCTTGAAGGAACGTGTTATGGGCAGATGCATCAAAGTGAAACCCCCTTTTTTTGGGCAATGGTGTCGGTAAGTCAGGCAAAACGTCTGGCACAGGAGAAGAATATACAACAATAAGAGCCTGACCGACGTATACATTTCAGACTTGTCCAAAAAATTGACTTGTCCAATTGAAGTAGACGTGCGTTTTGCTTCGTGTAAGGGAAGACTGCAGATAATACGAGGCCATCTTGTCTGTCAGCTTAAACCTGACAATTCCTGAGAATTAAGACTCTTAACTGTAGGTAGAGAATGATGGTGTTAAATGTATGAAAATCAGTTTACGGGACTGCAGTTCCCCTCGATCTTCTTAATGTTGTTTGTCTCGCGTGCTCTTCACCGATTTCACAGGATTTTCTTGTAACGGTCGATCGCCGGAATGCTTACCTGCATTTGTATGGAAGCCTTTATTGGAAACAGTGCCAGAAATACGAAAGATTGATCTATAAATCCACTGTTTTTCCCCCGAAATATCCTTATATGTATCAATTTATTATATAGTAAGTATTTAGCAGAAGAATGTCAGTGGCACCAGTGCGTGCTTCTTTATTGACTCATTTGATTTATATGCCGCCGAAATCCAGAGACTCTCGGCGGCTAACAAAAAAAACAACCCTTAAAAACATTAATTAAAATGTTTAAATAAAATAAAACAAAACATTAAAATCAAAATAAAAAACCCGGCGGACTAGAGAGGTGGTCTAAAAATATTTCATATATAAAAAAGGGGGGTGAGGGTGGCTAGTAATCAACCAGCCACCTCCACGATGATGATGGGTCCCCCCCAGAGCCCCAGGCCATCTCACATCTCGAAGTGTTTTATGTGCCGGATTCAGTACAAAACAAAGAATGGCTTCCTTTGAATAAATTACTCTTATTAGGGCCTGACCGGGGGTACTGGGGTATCTTTGGGCCTACTTTTCTATTGCATGTATGCGTGGCCGGAGGTATGTTGTATGTATGTCTAGTAGTGCCCTGAAATCTGTGGGTGTTTCACCCACTTCAACAAAATGGAGCTGGAGCATTGCAATGGCCATGAAGCATTGCTAAGAGCTGTGACCTCCTGCCCTTCATTAAGCTAAAGTGCCTTTCATGCGTGCTTCCAGTTTTCAGATCTAAGCTATAATTTAATCAACAGCTTGTGTTTCAGTCCCGCCTTCCATTAAAACTAATGCAAGGGGGGATTTAGTCAAGGATATCTTTATTGGGATCAAATGTGAGTGATATTTTCAGAACTCTCTGTTAGACAATGCTAAACTGCCCAACACGAAGGAACATGGAATCTTTCCTGGACTAACGTACGGGTCATTCATTGCCGGAAACGTTAGTTATGTGTTGTTAGATGTTGCAGAAAACTGCAGCACATAAGGGAGGCAGAAGTTGGCTCACAAGGACCGCCGGGGCAATTTCCAGTTGGCATTTGACTATTGGTAGAAGAGAAACCTGATTGCTCCTTGGAGGGGCAGATATTGAAGCTGAAGCTCAAGTACTTTGGCCACATCATGCGCAGGGAGGACTCATTAGAAAAGACTGGGATGCTGGGGAGGATTGAAGGGAAGAGGAGAAGGGGACGGCGGAGGATGAGGTGGATGGATGGCATAGTCAGTGTGATGGGTTGGGTAGACTTTGGGAGGCGGTGCAGGACAGGGGGGCCTGGCGTGATGCAGTCCTTGGGGTCGCGAAGAGTCGGACACGAGTGCGCGACTGAACAACAACAAAAGAGAAACCATCTTTTAAACTGTCACACAGTTTTGATTGTGTTATTTACTCTGCATCTGAATGGACGGATCATTTCTTCCATAAAGTTCTTGTCCAGCTAGTAGAGTACTCTCTTAAAGACCACCGTATTAAATCCAACAATAAGACAACAATGTGCTGGAATAACGAATGGAGATAATTATTTCTAAATTTAGCTATCTTCGTGCTGAAGGGCGCTTCCAGAAAGAAGGCTTAACTTTTTCTTTTTTGGTGGATTGTAGTGGTGATGGGGGTTGTAAAAAAAAGATAAAATAATGGTCGTGAAATTGGGAAACATAGGAATGGAAGATATTGTCTGAATTCCTGTAAAATTACAAGAAGGAACCATTTTACAACATTGTAATTACATTTTAGTTCCAAGGACAATGATGTGGTTTATAGACGACTGAAAATAAGTTATTAACATGTCTTACAGCAGTATTTAAAAAAAATGTGATAATTGTATTAGTGTTTGTGGAAAATGTTTATGACGTGTCCGTGTTTGGTGTTTCCTTTATGCTTAGATGTTATTTTAGAAACAAAAATTGAAAGATATTGAAAGTTCTCCCACCAGGTCACGTTGCCATTGCTCTGACAAGAAAATAACACCTGAAGTGTGACGACTGTCTTGAGTAGGGCCCGAAATAATAGACCCATGGCTGCCATGGAGGACAGACCCATGGGATAGACCCATGGCTGCCATGGAGGACAGGAACTCCTGAGCTAATCCTGAAGACAAACCCAGGGATGGCAGATTGAAGTCTTTATTATTGGCTGACCTGGTGCTCACCAGCAGGGCCTCCCAGGGTATGCTGACCAGGGGCTGGGCATGAGCACAGAGGGCCAAACGTGTGACCAGCCCTAAACTTCAGGGGCGTCTTCCCCTGCACGGCCTGCCCTTCGGCTCCCATAGCACCCCATCCCCACCTGAACACAATCTGCCCAGAAACCCTTGGGTGATGTTCCCCCTCCCATCCTGACACCTCCCCTTTCCAAGCCATAGGCTCTGCCATCCCCATCACCCATCCCCAATCACATGCACAACCGGGAAGGGATGGAGAGGAGCTCCTCAACGCTGTAACATTAGCTCTCGGTGCCCCACAGGGCTCCCGCCTCCTCCCTCGCTCCACACATACAATGCCTACCCCTCCACACTAAGCCCTCTCACTGCTAGCTGGAGGGAGGGCAAACTCACAGGTCCCTTCACTCAGCTCTCACCTTGGGTGAGGGGCACAACACAAGTGGCACACCCAGGCCAGCCCCGACTCTCACTCTGGAACCAGCCTCCAGTCCAACGGGGCCTATATTTCTTCTAATGTGGCCAACTACTGTCCCTCTGGTGGCCATGATGCCCCACCAAACTCATTAAACAATGGCCAAGCTTCCAGCAGGTGATCCACGGCACCCGAAGAGTCCATCTGACTGTCTTCGCTGCTCCAAGCCCAGTTTCCTCCATCATCGAGCAGTCCCTCCCCTGAGGAGGGACTCAAGGGGGTTTGAGGGGGCAACCCTTTGAATTCAAGGGGGTTTGAGGGGGCAACCCTTCGGGGGTCAGCAGACATCTCTGTTGCCAAATAACAACTCTGGTCCCTCCACGGTCCAACTTCTGAATGGCCAACTCAAGGCGACTCCATGCAGTCAGGTTCTCCTTCAGAGAGGCAGCACCTAACAGCTGCCGCTGCTCGCTCGGAATCCGGCCCCCAGCAAGCCCAGAAAACAGTAACTGGGGGGCAGAAAGACCCACACTGCCGTGCAGATGATCCAAGCCGCCGTTGCCACCTCCATCGTCACCACGGCTCCTGGCTGCTCCCGAAGGCCTTGGTCACCGACAGCTGATCCTGGCGGCTGCGGCCAGGATCAGTCTTGGCTGCAATTTGTTCTGCGCCGTCGTAAATTTGAATGGTTGCGGAATGAATAGTTATAACCTGAGGACTATCTTTATTTGCTTGTGGGCTTGGCTACTGCTAACTTTTTACCGAGAGGTCAATGTACAGACCTCAAAGGATGTCATTTCTTCTGTCACTACACCGGTTTTATCTGTCTGCCATTTGTTTTTCCCACTTGTCAGACTGACTAAATAAAGACCTTCTAGGTTTCTTATTAGTTCAAAATCAAAACTGATTTTGAATCAGTTTTGATTATCAGAATATCAAAACTGCTTCAAAACAAATTCAGCTGACAAACGCAATTGTTTTCCAATTAACTTCTGCTTTTACGTTTCTAAAATAGATTAAGCAGTGTAATCTTAAAAATAAATGAAAATGTACAGATTGTATGTTCTTAAAATAGCAAAATGAATGTAAAACTGTAAAGGGCGGAATAAAAATTAATACTACCCGTATTTTATTTTTCCAAGAAGCACTTCCTGTAGACACACTTCATAGCTTCTAAGTTAGAGGTCCTGGTATTTCACCCATCCTGTTCATCTTTTGCCCCCGAAGAGGCAATTTTTAATCTGTATGCCTTTGGGTGCTGGCTTTGCAAAATTGTGGAATTAATTTGTGTGGCCTAATCAAAATCTTTGGCTTTTCCCTCGCCCAGCAACTAATTCATATTACAAACTGCTTTGAAAAATTCCCAGCTGTTCAGAAAACTGCCCAAGGTTATGGAGAACTGTTTTTACTGAGTCAATTGCACTCCATACAGTATTAGTTTCTTGGAATTTATGCACTGGAGTCATCAAGAACTGTGTGTACGACTACAATCATAAGAAAGTCTCACTTATGGTAACTTTTTGTTGCTTAGACAAATGCGTATCATATCACAGAGCATGTAGAAAACAGATTGTTTTATAAAGCTCATGTAAATTCAAATAGAAGCTTTGGTCATGGTATTAACAGTGATCAAAATAAAACAAATCTCTTACAAATATCCACATAGTGGGAGTTCCTGATAAAATACTTTTTAAAAAAAATGCTGTGATTAATTATAAGATGGGTGCATAGTTAATAGAATTCGGAAAAGTAATGAAGACTCAAGTTGTTGTTTCAGAAAAACTGTACAATGTTGGCAGCAGCTGTATAGATCTTGGAAACGAACATTTGGAATAAATGCACTTGAGTTGGTTCAGCAGCGACAAGGAAACCTATCTGTCAGAATAATAAGCTGTGTAAAAGTTTTGTGCTTCATTTAATATTTACTTAATATTACTCCATTTAATTAATTCATCTTTAGAATTCTAAGTTCGTTAAGCTGTTAGGTCTTGGAAATACGTTTTTAATGTTACTGTTGTGGAACATGGACATTTTTTTCTGTTCCATACTGCATTTGCTTTATCTGGTCTATTGGTTTTTCAAAGTCTGACAGTCTTTGGGACCAATATATCTATCTATCTATATCTATATCTATATCTGTCTATCTATCTCTATCTATCTATCTCTATATATCTATATCTATCTATCTATCTATCTATCTGTCTATATCCATATCTATATACAGTATCTATATGTCTATCTATCTATCTAGATAGATAGATATAGATAGATAGAAATAGATAGATAGATAGATAGATAGATAGATATGGATATAGATACAGATATAGATAGATAGATAGATAGATAGATAGATAGATAGATAGATAGATAGATAGAGATAGATAGATAGATAGATAGATAGATAGATAGATAGATAGATAGATAGATAGTTAGATAGATAGATATATTGGTCCCAAAGACTGTCAGACTCTTTGAAAAAAAATATATATATATGTGCACAAAGTGGTTCAACTAATACAGAATTGGAACAAGGTGGCGAGGGGGAGACAGGGTGATGATGCAAATGAGGTTCCAAGGTGGACAGATTACTGGGACCTTATCAAGTAATGATTGTCATTTGTAAAAAAAACAAAAACAAATTGTGTTTGGTCAGACCTTTTGAGAAAGCCTGAAACTTATTGACGTGTGTCAGCACAGCTCCTCCCGTTCAATTGTGCTGGTAAAGTTTCTTTGTTCCAAAACGGCTACTCTGAGATTCACAGTGGAATGTCCTGGGAAATTAACTTGCTTTGTCCTTGTTTTCAGTCCTGTATTCTTTAATTCTTTTGAACAATCTGGCCTATTTGTTGTTTGTAGAATCCAAAGGGGCACTGCTGGCAGATACTCAGTGTGATATCCAAAGAAAATTCAAATAAAATTTCGTTGTGGATGGATGGCACCATGAGCTGGCTAGGCTTCAGCTGCCAAGTGAAGCCTATTCCCTGACGTTGTAGCACCTGTCAGTTGCAGGAATTAATACATCATTTCTTCTATTTATGTGGACAAGGATTGTGGTGTTCGAGCTGTGATGTCAGGTTGATTTGTCTGATCTTAATGCCATGATCCTGTCTATAAGAATTGTAGAATCCCCGATTCATGAGTTCCCAAGGACTACTTCCCCAGTTTAATGATTTTTAAATCTTTTAATTGATTTTTGGATGAAAGAGTGAATCGAAACAAATCTGATAACGAACAATCTTTACGGCTTGAATTTTATAATACATTCTGCCTTTCTGCTTTCAGTCAATCAGGGTTTCCTAACCTTAGGCTTATATAGTGTTTATATATGGCATAATCAAAAAAAGAATCAGGTCAAAATCTGTACAGTCCGCCAACATTTTATAGCAGCTGATCATATGCTCAGGAGAAGCCAATAATCAAGTCACAATGGTAGTATCCTTCTTTGTTTCTCATTGACTGAGATTTAAGGCATGGCGCCCGGGACCAGAACTAAGCTTTATAGCTCGGAGCCATTGATAGCTCTAGCCTCCATCAGCTTGTTTAATCTCCCTTTTAAAGGAGGGCATTGAGTGAAAAAGTTCTTCCTGTTTATATATTCTGAACTGTGTGCAGTATTACACAAGCAGCTTTCACCTGATGTTAATTTGTCAACTGAAACAGCAGCAGGCATGATGAAAAGTTCAGATACTGCCTGCATAGCTGTGATCTCCAGAATAACTCCAAATCTATTGGGTAGTAACAATGCAAAACGTGGTGAGCCAAGTGCTGGAAGAAAAAAAAATACATTGGAATTAAGAACTTAAAAACACGTGACATGGTTTCGAACTAATTCAGTCTAATTCGAACTAATTCAGTCTAATTTTCAAACTAGTTCAATCTAATTCTAACTGAAGTTTTCCTGGGCAATCAAGTTATCAGCCAGAAATCTACCAGATACGTAAATCTGATTAGTAGACCAAAATTCCAAACAGCTTGATGCTTGCATGATGTAACACCCATGCAAACTGGAAGGAAAGTTCCAGAAAAGACCCTCCAATGAATATATCCACCATTGTAGGTCATTGAAGCAACAGCCCATGTCCTCCTTCACTGTCATTGTTTTATTACAAGGTAATGTAATATTGCTGTCACTAATTCAACATACAGGAAGTATGAACCTTTAACTGAATTGTCTTATGCCTGTCCAGTGACACTTCTGTCGCTCTCTTCTGTTCAGGAGGACCTCATTAGGAACAGTTGATTCACTTGCTAAAAGTTTAGCAAAAATTCCCTCTCTCTCCCAAACAGACGGACAGACATTAAAATTTATGGAGTTAGGGAAATTACACACAATGGCTGTGGATGTTGTTATGTCATGCCATATGATCACAATAATTCATTTATTCATTTCACGAAAATTAATTGCGGCTTAGATACGTACGCTTCCATGATGTTGCATTGTATGGTGGTAGACTCCCGTTCGTATAAGCAGTCAGCATTGATTCTGAACGGATATTTTGTGGAAATAAAGTCCTGTTTAATGATCTGCTGGCAGGAAGAACTCCGTGTAAGCAATCAAGTGACCAACACTGGTACCCTCGCTTGGTTCTTTTGAGAGAATCGCTTGATTCTTTTGCGACGTTGGTTTTATTTTAAGACCCGGGATTTCATAATCTTCATAAGACCGTATCCATCTTTTAGATTCAAGGGTATTTGATTGAGGGACTCATTAAGATAATAACGGTCATCCTTCTGAACACAAATGAATTATGCTGAGTCCAGCTAAAGCAATCTTCTTTTTATTTAATGGGAGACCAAAATATTTGTGCAAAAAAGTAACATTAAAGATGACCTCTTCAAGCAGTCTTTTGCGGAAGTGAAAAATTATTTTAATGGCATTAAAGTGTATCTTGCCACCATTCTTTTTTCCCCTTATTCAGGCTCCACCACGTATGATGAACTGCCAGAGCTTGACAGTTTCCGTTTGTTTTGTTTCTGTTTTGCATAGAGCTGGGGCAGGGGGAGGCAGCAGGTGTCACAAGCAAGTTCTGTTTTAATTCAAGTGCAATATAGCTACAGAACGTCGAAGATAATCAGCTATATTTCCAAGCTGTCTGAAGAAAGTTAATTTTAGGAACTAGACATTGGTTATATTGCACTCTAATTACAACATAAAATAAACTTAATTAGTCACAGGTTATAAATTGATGAGAAGCCACACATTAGAGGTTTTCTGATTCTTGATATTATGTCATGTTTCTAACTTCCATTTATTTAGTCCCAACTTTGCAACTGAAATAAAATGTAAGTAAACAAAGCAGCAAGTTATTTTAAGCCAAATCCTTCAAGGTGCAAGTCAGGTAAGCAAACAGAGGGTAGGGTAGAAAGATTATGAAATTACCAGTTAGTATTTGCTATCTAATAGCATCTTTTATAAAAAGCAGTTTCTGTTAGATTTTCAGAGCCAAAAAGGACCAGAATCAAAGCATTTACTGCATATAAACTACCTGCGTTGGATTATTCCAATAACAGCATTGTTTCTAGATTAAGAATGATTAGAATAAAGATGGGAAATGCATAAGCAAGCCTTAAACCTTGATGTAAAGTTTAGGGAATAGAGATAGTAGGATTATTTGGTGTCTGTTTTTTAGCTTTTAAAATATGTATAGTGTTGGTATGACATCACCATGAGAACTTCTGCATGCTGCTTTAGTTCATAGCAGGCTGCACAATTCAAGGGGGAAAAGAGCTAGACGTTATCTATTAAAAACAGGATTGAGTGCAAAGAAATAGCAGGTGCACCGATCAGCTGTTTGTCAGCTAGCAGTGTGGCAGAGAGGAAGGAAGCTGGCAGTGGCAGTGAAACTTAGAGGTGTTGGAGGGGCTTGGCAGTGTGTCTTTTAGGATGGTAGCATTGGAGGAGCCTTCTTGGTGGCTGTCAGCTTTCCCGGGAAACACAACTAGATGAGGCAATATGTTGATAAAGATTCAGTCATTCAGGTAGAGATGTTCGGAAGTAGACAACTTGATGAGACAACTAGATGAGCTAAATCTACTTTATTGTAAGGCGACATTAACAGAATCTTGCCATTCTGAAAGTATAAGTACAAGCACAAACTTCCTGTGAAGAAATGGAAGCAATGTAAAGAGCATCTTGTTGAGGGTGAAAGGGGAGAGTACAAAAGCTGGCTTGAAACTCAACATTAAAAAAACTAAGATTATGGCATCTGCTCCCATCACTTCCTAGCAAATTGAAGAGGAAGACATGGAAGCAGTGGCAGATTTTGACTCCTTGGGTTCCAGGATTACTACAGATGATGACTGCAGCCATGAAATCAAAAGACGCTTCTCCTTGGGAGGAAAGCTGTGGCAAACCTAGACAGTGTAGTAAGAAGCAGAGACATCCCCTTGCCGACAAAGGTCCG
>JANHZU010003270.1:24263-35405 GCA_032468055.1 Acrochordus granulatus
ACTCCGGGAGGCAGTGCAAGACAGGGAGGCCTGGCGTAATGTAGTCCATGGGGTCGCGAAGAGTCGGACACGACTGCACGACTGAACAACAACATGCTGGTTTGGGCATATGAACAAATGTTGTTGCCTATCCCTGTTTCATTCTGACAGACAGCTCCCCCCCAAGCTTCAAAATCTCAAGTAGAAATCTTATACAACCATTTTCTCCATAGATAAAACTTTTGTATTCAAATATTTGTGAATTCCCAGTATAAAGTATGTGTGTCAGAACTTAATTTTCATGACTTCTGAATGTTTCTTTGGAGATTTTGGTTAAAAACAAACAAATCCCTGCAGTAAACAAATTATACTTTTAACAAGTGTATCTTGAGAGAATACAGCCAGAAATACATATTTTAAGAGATGCCACACATTTCAGTTTCAAATTTACACAAATATAAGTTTTCAGGTAGAAATTTTTAAGATAAAATTAATACATTTGGCAGAACAGATTTATAGATGAATACCTGTAAAAATAATAGAGACAGAAATATTATTAACCCTTCCTTAAAACTTTATTTTTGGGAGAAAATCTATCGGTATGAGCACCAGAAATGAAGACTGACTTGATAGCACATAATCTTTATTGCTAATTAAATCCATTTCAGAATTATTGATGGGATATGCCAATCAGAAGTACTGTTTCTTAGCTATTAAAACAAAGGCTAATGAAAGATGGCCTAATTCAGAAAACAGCAATATTTTGATCAATCCTCCATCAGGGGATAGAGGTACACATTTTCATTTTCATTGAAAAAGCCTTAGTAATTTATAATGTGGGAGTGTTTCTAAACCCAGCTTAAGTCCTAGAAAACTTGTCATCCTTTCTTGGGTTATGTATATTTAAGCATTAGATTCTTTCTCTTTTTAGATCAAAATTGGATGATGCAATGCAATCTATGTGGGATTGTGTTAAAAAGTGCTCAGCGTTCCCATGTGGTACAAAATCTCAGCCAAGAAGTTTCTGATGTTTGCTTCTTACAACAATTATTTATTTTCACTGACTTTTATAACTTGGGAACACAAAGTTCTGGTTATTAGTTAATGCTGAAGAATACTTCCTTATACAGTACTTGACCTTGCTAGAGGACTGTGACCAAGAGCCACAATTCATCTGTTTCAGTTTGCAATTCTCTGTTCTTAATGGCTGCTAGGTATCTGTCTTGAATGAATTCCTATTGGGAGAACTTCCTCCGCTCCTCCAGGCTTTCCTTCTCTCTGTAAAGATAGCTTATATTTTCATTTTCACAGCGGAAGGAACACCTTGGCACTTTGTCCCTTATAGTGACAATTCATGCTTTTGTGGATGAGAGGATGCCATTGTGTTTAGCCCCTTTTTGGTCACGTAGATTAGCGAAGATAGTATTCTGAACAGTTCAAGAATAACTTTAAACTGTTTCTGACAGTTGCGGGGAGGAGACCAAACAGTGGCAGGAGGAAGGGATTTTTGATCTAGATTTCAACAGAGAAAGCAAGAGTTCAGAAATTAAACAGAAAAAAGATACTGAGATACAAAACTTGGTCCATCTCAAAACGCTTTACTGATTTCCTCCAGCCCTCATTATTTTGCCATTTAAATATTAGTATATGTTTTGTATTTGAGTATTAATTGAACCAAGAAGAAAGTGATATCAGCTTTTCCTAATGGATATTTTTATATTAGGGATATGTTTGACCAGTTTTGTGACCAGCTAAATATGTGCATGAAAATACATAATTGTTGTGAGCCTGCAGGTTCACATGCACGCAAGATACGCTCTATCCATATTTTAATAAAAGACACATGCTGTCAATCAAATAATATTTATGCAAAATATCATGTAATGATAATACAGTAATTTGAAAACTTTTCCAGCATTTTTATGGAGATTTCTGGCAGAAAATTATCTGTAGCAGATCAGAACCATCTTCTGATTTGCCAGGGGTATTGCATTTTCTTTTATATTTCCTTTTTATTCTCTTGAAAGTTTGCATTTTGAATATAAAAAGGTAAATGCTTTTTTTTACAGCTGAGTTCTTGTTTTTCTAATAATATCTGATTTTATATTTATGAGATTGGCTTTTATCCCAAAGAGTAGGAATAGGTGGGAGAAAGGATTGAAACCTCTAGCCATATGCCTCCATGCTATATAACCAGGAGGTTATAGTTATTTTACTGTGTTTTTATCTTTTAATCACGAGATATATAGCATAGATGGTATCAGCCTGCAAATAGAGTTAGGAGAGGACATCCAGAGGGCATCCCTTGGATAATAAGTGGTAACAGCAGAACTGCCAAGCTATTATGCCGAAACAGGAGATAGGCCCAGGACATAAAGACTCAGAAGACTTCTGCAATAAGTTTGAAACTTCAAGCCTTTCACTCTATGTTCTCAGCCATTTTAGAACAATCATATATGTTCTTCTCTCAAAACTATAGATAAAAGTTCCAGTCAGGTTCTTTTTGAAATGAACAAATGCTTTCAACATATTTAAAATGGATTGTGCAAAGTTGCCATAAAAATGTGCAGAAAGGCTAATCTTGAATTAATCTGGATTGATTTTATTTCTTGGTATAGTCATTTTATTATTCAAGATTAGGGATAGCTGTGCTATGTGTTCTTTGAAGCTACTCCAATGCCAGTCTGAAGGCTAGAAATATGTTTTCATACATAACCAAAATATGGTCTAATAGAAAGTGAGGTCAGGAATTAGTGACACTATGGAATTAAAATCGGCATTGATATTTTCTGTTAGATAAGGCAACACAGTACAAAGCATATGAAATAACAGGGTGTTTTTTAGCTTCTCTAATAATTAGCTAAGAAAATTACAACAAAGCTCAAAATTACATGTTAAACATGGAATATTTTTATTCTTATACTTTTAAGGAAAAAAATCTTCATGAGCAAAACTGTAAATTATTTTCCATACTTTGATTAAAATGTTATGACTCCAGATATGGAGGGATGAGATAGTTAAAATATTTTCTGAAGATGGATTCAGCTTCTAATCTATCACTTGATCATTTTAGGAAACCACAATTAACAATCCATTTAAAAAATTAAGGGTTGAGGCTAAACAAGATGAGTATTGTTGGCATTCTGATAGCATGGCTGCCAAGATGGTTTTGGCCAACAAAAAGGAAAACTAATAAAACTAAGGAAAAAATCATTTCACCAAGAATTTTATAAAGCAGGTGAGTCCCAACATAAAGCAAATTGCACGTGTTTATACAAAGAAAAAACATCCCCTTCTCAAAACAAACCCCACCAGGACAGTTACACATCATGCTGAAATCAATATCTTGCCAAAAATAGATTCCAAATCATGCACAGACACATAGTACAGGCAGCTGCCCCATCATTCTTCATTACCGTGTTTATTGCTCTTCTCTGATTGGCGAGGCTCACTTCAAAATGAAATACTTAGTGGCAACTATTTATCTGTTGATTTTAGTTTTTAAATAGGGAAGCTGAGAGAGAGTTCTCAGATCCCTGTTTGAAAAATTAATGCAAAGACATGGAAAAGGAGGAATTGATAAGGAGCACTAACCTGCTTTGCAAATCCTCCTTCCCCAGACAGTCTTCTTCAGGTATCTCCACCAGGATGGAGATGGGGAATGATAAAAATTGTGTGAATATAAAAGGTGTAAATCTCCAGAAAGTAGAATAAACAATTCTGTGGGAGGAAATGGTACAGAAGAAATGGAGGTTAATTCGTTGAGAACCACAGCTTTCCTTCAGTTTAGGCCCCCTGCTTATGCTTTTAAGAAAAATAGAAATGTCATAAAATGTTTATGTCTCATCTTGGTTATTGTATGTACAAACACATATACCGTACAGTGAAAGAAATGTGACCTTGTGGATATCTCTAAAGTCTCCTATTCAAACTTTATCAAGTTCTGAGAATAACCTTTGATGCTTTCTAGAGTTCTAGCATGACATTTATGCTTAAGCATTAATTCTCAGTTTATCCTTATATATAAGTCTCCCATTCAAGTTTTTTTACCTCTTCCTCTCAACTTGTAGTAAGAGTTCAGTCTCATATGCTTACAGACTCATAGGAGGAAACAACCAAAGTCTACAGTAAATGGAAGCAATTATTTGGAATCACAATGGAAGCTGGCAGGAAAACAGAGATTTGTCAGAGACAAATGGCTTCCCTTTTGTTGATAAGCTGTGTAAACCAACAATATAGACCTATAGTATATTCTTGCTATTTGGGCAGGCTTCTTTTTCTTTCTTTTACTCATGAGTAATCCTTTGGATTAATATGTTCTTCTTCTACAGCATGCCAGGGAAATCTATGTTCTTCTGTAGTTATAAAATCCCAGTGACATTCAGTAAGTTGGGGTTCTGCACTTACTTTTTAGTGTCTCCGGTTTAGTCTACTGTGTACCAAAAAAATCATAGTCCTGAGCACATACACTTGCCACATTCTTTATTTGGTTGGTTGCCTAGAATATTTGTAATCATCTTCTTGGGTGAAATTATTTTCACTATAACTAAGAACAAAAAATCCAGCTCTGTGTTTTCATACTGGTTTTAAGGGTTTTATATGAGCCTGAAAATCAACAGTAAACATGTGACCAGAAATCTTAATTACTTGTGTTTACTCTGTCTTATACATATTCAAATACCCTTCAAATATAAATGCTCTTCAAAAAATCAGGGAAAGTTATCTTCTGCTAGAACACATGAATCAATTATCAGGAGTTATTTAGAGGGAAAGCAAATGTATTTAGATTCACTATGCAAGGTAGTATTCAAGTTTTTGTCTTATCTACATGTATTCAACATGCATCCTATTACTAGGTTTTCATTTCAAAAGTTCTGCTCCAGTGCAAGACCAGGAAGTGGTGTCAAACAAGAAGTATAGCAAAAACTGGGAGAATGAAATCAGAATAATACTGTGTTCTTTCTCTCCAGTTCTGCAATCACTGAAAAATTCTTGTGGTTAAATGGATTAATTTGTGTTGCATGGGAGAATGGTAGAATGGTGGCTAGTAATATTTATTTAATATACGTATTTGTACACTGTACATAGTAGCTGATAAATACCATTGCAAGGTGGAAAAATCTTGAGAAAATTATACATTGCACCCAAACTAAAAATGTTCCCATCCCTATGCACACAAATTTTCCATCTAATCTCTCCACTCATTTGCAAGAATGTTATCTTTCTGCAACTTCAATAAATGTCTTAATAAAAACCACAATTTTTGCACCATGTCTTTGCTTCTCTAAAAGTCTAAGTAAAAGTTGATTTATGCTTTTGGTTTGTTTGAAGAGAAAGAAGTCAAGGATCCATCTTCATATATAATAGAAAATTGGAATTAACAATACATTTTTTGCAGCAAGGAATCACAATTTTAAAAAATATTTAGGTTTGCAGGGTTGGGACAGTGATGGTTCCCAGAGGAAGAGAGATGAATTGTTGGTCCTTTTAAAAATGGATTTTGCAGGGAATTATTTCATTGCTTGCTCTTTTACTCAAAATAGGCTTGACATACCTATTTTATGGGTAAGATTGTCTTTTAAGTACTTCCATAAGTTACTTTAATACTTTTAGTTCTTTCTGCTGAATAACATTATTTATTTGGTGTCTTCACTTGGCCATCTTAGGCAGACAACCATCGGCATGCTAGTTTTTCTGGTTTTTTTTCTTTTAATCTTTCATCATAGTTGTTTAACATTTATCCTCATATGGCATTATTATGCCAGTAAACTTGAAATTTGTTCTTCCAATATACTGTCAGAAGAGCTTGTATGGTTGGATTCAGTATAAGAATGGGGAAACTTATCTTACATAAGATCATTTTGGGCTAAGTTTCCATCTCAAAGATATACAAAGAGTAGAAGCTAACTTATTTGAACAGGGGCATCACCAAACAATTACTTAGATCCAGTTTGCCAGCCCTCCTGATCATATATCATCTGTTTGTTTGGATAGCTGGAGGAGCTTTTTACTCACATTGTATGTTTGTTAGAAAGCAGAGCATTTTTTTCCCCTGTAATGCTGCAACTGAATGGCACTTATGGGCAGTTTGTGGGGACTCTTTCCTTGCTCTGACCATTGGCTCCTGGGATCAAGTGAGTCATAATTCTTCCTCTCCCCTTTCCCTTTATAAGCTCAGCATTCCATTCTGGAGCCCGAAGGGAGCATTTATCTTCCCTCCCCCTACATTCATTCCAGCTGCCTGTATGGTTAGAGGAACTGGGGAAAATTTCCAGCTAAAAAAAATGCGCTTTGCTTGTTGTTACAACTTCAGAGACTTTTTAATACAGTGAAATAATGTGCCAAGATAGCTTTAGGGTTTTTTTTTAATGCATATTTGGTGTTTATATGCAGCTTGTTTGTTTGCAAAACACCATCCTTTACATAATTTCATATCACAGAAATATATTTGGAGTGGGGTGGGTAACATTTCTAAAAAAATTCCCTTTTGGCATGAAGCCGAGGGAAGGGAATTTCCACTATCCACAGTAGCTCAGGAGGCAGGGCACTTCCCTTGATTATAGACCATAGCCATGGTACTTGATGTGATGGTAGTATAATCAGTCTAGAGGGCACCAGATTAGAGAAGGGTGCTTTAAAATATCTAATTGAATGAAAGAAAAATCAAAGAGAAGATTACTGGGATACACATCTGTTCAGATCCTTCTATTTTACAATTATAATGTGGAAACCTGAAATTCCCAGTATTTCATTTTATACAAAAGATATCAATGCCTAATAGCAGCTGGAGAGCTACTATGTAGCTGATATAAAATGATGACTTTTTATGGATTCTTCAGCAAAAGATTTTGGGAACTGAACAGGCAACACAGATGATTACTGTATGTGATATTTTATTACTCCCTTTTCTATTTATGAGGAGCTATCCAAATATATTACCAAAGCCTTAGTAAAATTATTATTGGCTGAATCCTACTTGGAAATTACACTATATTGGAAGGACTCTAAAGGATTATCTATTCGCTCATGGATGTTCAGAGCATGGAAACTTGCAGTCATGGAAAATTTAACCACAAGCGGATGCTTCTAAAAGATCAGAACAAATATAACTTCATAGACATTTGGTTTCCTTTTACATAATTCACAAAAACAACTTCAGTGTTGTTCTGTCCATTCAGGGGGACTATATTACCTTCTGAAGAGACATCTGTTAATAAGAAACTGAAAGCCTTTCCTCACTTGCACCTAATCGCAGCAGAAACATAACTTGCCAGTGTCATATAGTAATTTTATTTAAAGTTATAATTAAAAAGATAACAACTAAAAAAGGAAAAGACAGCAAAAATGAAAAAATAGAAAAATAAAAAATAACGTAGTAGTGAAAAAGAAAAGAAATACTGTATTAAAAAAATATTTTCTCCATCACAAGTATAAACAACTTTAGTAACCTATTATTTTTTCTTAAAATATAACAATCACTTCTTCCCATATCCCATCTCTTATCTATAAACAGATCTTTACAGACTGTCATTCAGTCCTAATCAGCAAAAGTGCATTAAAGATTACCAAATGATAACAACATATCTATTTTAACCTTGATTAAATAAATTAATTTTATATTTAACTTTTAACAGTCTTTATTTTTACTCCCTTCAGATAACATCCTAGAACTTGATTTCTTTTAATTTTTGTAAGTCCTTCTTACAACATTTTTCAAAGTTTTAATATACCTCTTTTGTAAATCCAATGTAGGAAAGTTATCCAGGTCACTCTCTTGGTTTATTATTTGCATATCCTTTTTAATTATAAAGATATCAGCCAGTTTCATTTGTATGTCTATTGTAGGACTTTTTTCCATATCATTTTTGTAGCCTATCATTTTTAGGCTATCATTTTCAGATCAACCTCAGTCTTGTCTAGTAAAACATGTTCCTCTTCCATTAGGTCTTTTAAACACAGTCCGTCTATAGAGGCTGACAATCTTAAAATTAATTTCTGAATTCATTGTTCAAAAATATCCTTCAATAGGTCCAGTATTGTTCTAATTTGTATTAATAAGTCAAATTTAAGTATCTTTCTTCTTTAATTGTAATTTTTAGTCCCTTCTGGTTCCCTCTATTGTCCAACCTTCAAAGTCTCATTTTTTAAAGAGAATTCAAAAGAATTGTTGTAATCAATTCCAAAATCTTATTTCAAATCCATCTGGATCCATAGTCTGTTTGTAATTTTTTGAAAACAAAGTTCTAATCACCTTGTTGTTTATTACAAAAGGGTTTTTTTTTAGTTCTTAAATTTGTATTAAACATTTATTTTGCTAAGGATTGAAGAAAACTGATCTGATGCTATAAAACCTGTTGATCCAAAGGTTCCTAATAGCTGAAAAGCAGTTAACAAGCTCTTTCCAAAAGTGATTTGAAAAAGAAATATGCAAACCTGATGTCCTTTTAAATGCATAGTCCGTGGTTTTATTCCCTTGTGTCTCCAAGCTGGAGACAGTTGTCTTGCAGTCTCCTAATGAGGAGCAACAGTATGCAGCGCTTGTGGGTGATCTCACGTCCTGTCCTTGTCCAGAGAAGAATTATGAAGAGCTAGTTTACTCACTGGCTCTTCATTCTACCACAATCATTGGCTCCTCTTTTAGCAGAGCCGTCTTCTGTATGCCAGTTCTTCCACAGAAGCCTATTCTGCCATTTCATCATAAGACTGCCTTCACTTCATCCCCACCCAACAAATGAGATAAGTTTAAGTTGGTCTTGGCTGTACCAGTATTAAAGTCACAGTTTCCCCCCTTAAGCCAACAATGTCCAAGCACAGTCATGAAAAATGTCAAGTCTGTTACACTTTGCGTTACCAAGCCAGATGAGTACTAAAATGTGAGATTAGAGTTCTGCTTATTGGCCATTCCAGGCTAATATAGACAAAGCTCTCCCATTTAGTCCCCAGTTGGTCTTATCTGTAGAAACGTGGTCTCTTTAAAGAACTGGAGGCAATATTGTGCAATAATGCTAGACTATATAATCTGGAAAGTGTCTTATTTCTGTGGTCCTTACCAGCTTAATGCAAGGCTGAAATAGTGAAACAGTGGAATGATGGAACCAATCTCATATGGGATCCCAAACAGCATGTAGGAATCTGGAAGTCAGCACTTATGCCTGCATAAAGAAAGAAAAGATGGAAGAGAGAAACTTTAAGTAAAGCGCTGCTTTGTAACTTCGTTTATTTAACTTCATTATCTGGCTATGACTGAATGGAATTGGAGAAGAGGCACAAACATTATGAACAGTTCTGCAGTTGTTCTCACCCCATTCCTGCTGCAGCCCATGACAGGTGAATGTTTTCTATGCTGGCTGGTGAGGCGCAGAAGAGAAAATAGCACAGCCAGAGGAAGCAACCAATCCCACGTTTATCAACCATTCTAAACATACAAAAATCAGGACAGCACCACTCAATAGTAAGTCAGAACAGAAGTAGAAACAGGTAGGGATTGGCAATGGGGAGAGCGCATTTCATGGTAGTATAGTTTTCTGCCAGCTGAAAAATGAATAAATTGGACTAACTCAGTGCAAAGTAAAGGCTCTGTGTCCTAAGGAGGTAGATTGAATTAAGATTGGACCTGTGAAAAGACAGAAAAGCAGATCTTACTTAGAAAATGTTACTGAGTTTGTGTTAGCAATGATTAATTAAGCTACTTTATTAGTCTCTTGCCAAGTTAATTGTTTATCTTAAATAAAAATGAGTCAGAGAAAAAGAGGAAGTGATCTGAGTAAAGGGGTTTTTTTTCTTTTTTGAGAGAAACTGTGGGACAGCAAATGTGAGGTATATCAACACTGAACCAATTTGGATGTTCTCTGCCCTTCTCAACTTCTATGTTTTTTTCATGCTTTTTATTCAACTGCCCTTTGCTGATCTCCTGGGACAGTGGCCAAAACCTTGGCTTAAGATCATACAAGAAATATACATGCACCTCACCCACTGTCCTACCTCTGATCTCAGGAAGTGCTTAGTTGGCTTCGGGAAAGAGATGGAAATATAAAAGTTCTTTAACTTCCAAAGCAGTAGAGTTGCCAATGTGTGAAACATTTACCTTTTGGTTTCCCAGAGATTGAGAGCAAAAAAGAGGGTGGGGGAGTGGGAGTGGGAAGGAGAAGGAATCAAAGGGAGGTAAGGAATGTACATAGTGCTTTAAACCATCTGGAAAGCTTTCCTGAGGTTGCAAAAATACTTCCAATCAAATCTGAAAGAAGTTAGTAGCACATATATATGTATTCATGTCTTACTTTTTTCCATCCTCAGAAATATCCTTTTTAAACTGAATGAATGATCAAATAAGTTTCTGTAGTTTAATTTAAGTGTAAAGTGATACACACTGGGGCATACTGTAGCAACTTCACATATATTCTGTTTGGATCTGAATTGTCAGTAACTAGGCATGACTCTTGGGGTCAGAGTGGACAGCAAAATTAAGAAATTGCAACTCTTGTGAAAAGCCACAATTCATGCTAGGATCGTTACAAAACAGATTGTAAAGAGATCTAATATTGCAGATCTATGTTACATCTACATCTGGAATACGATATACAATTCTGGTTGTCAGACTGAAAAAGGATTAATAGAACAGGAAAAATATATAAAAAGAAGACAGCTGGAAAAATACCTAGATTCAGATATGTTCCTGATCAGAAAATGCTAGAAAACTTCAGCTAAAAGCTATACAGCTGAGGCATGTGAAGGTACTTTTTATACAATGCATGATTAAAATGTGAAATGTCTGATAGCCAGTAACTTGGTTAAGAGGAGATTGCAAATGGAGGACAGTATCCACCTTTAAACTGAGTATTATCTCCAAGATGAAGGCAGTCTGCTTCCAAATACAAGAGGTAAAGGAACAATGTAGGAGAGGGTTTTCTTCATCTATATCTCCCAGAGAACTGTGAAAAACAGTGTTGGACTAAGATGGGTGTCAGCCAGATCTAGC
Organism: Acrochordus granulatus; assembly: GCA_032468055.1. Lineage (NCBI taxonomy): Eukaryota > Metazoa > Chordata > Lepidosauria > Squamata > Acrochordidae > Acrochordus > Acrochordus granulatus. The sequence goes on from JANHZU010003270.1 coordinate 35,218, forward strand.
AAGATTGGAGGTTTTTTTGTTCTAAGAGAGGAGTTAATTTTATTTCAAATCTTCGCAAGGGATGGCTCTGAATAACAATACCAATTAAAGAATATGGATCTTGAATTATCAATTATTTGATGTTTTATAGTGATGTATCTTTTCTAATTTTGTTACCAATTAAGCTACATCTCTCCATGATTGTCCTA
>JANHZU010003270.1:57912-70640 GCA_032468055.1 Acrochordus granulatus
CAAAACTTATCAGTCCTTATTAGCTGGAAATGTTACATGTGACATGGTTACAATTAAGGCTTATAACCTAGCCTATACTTTCTCTGCTTTACTGAAAATCTCAATTGAGCAAAACCACAATGGGTAATGGATGTCAATATCAATGGGCCCAACTAGTGATGACAATAAAATTGAAAATTGGAATGTAATAGCAGTAAATGATAAACAGAATGAATTAAACAAAATAAATAAAAATCCGTGAAATGAATAGAAAGGGGAAGTATGTAATAGGCCTAAATGAAGACAGTTTAATCTTGTGCATTAGAGTTGATGAATATGTGTAGGAATGGAAGGTGTAGTTTTAATTGTGAATAAAAATATTAAATTGTATGATGTTTAAAATATGTTTTTATTGTTAAAGGTATGTATGAATGTAGGAACATACATTGATGATATTTATCTTCCAATGAATGATGTTAATGGAAGAATTAGGATTGAATTTGGGGAAAAATTATGAAAATATTGTGGTAAGTGATATGAGTAGATGAATGGAGGAATAGGGAAAAAAAATCTGGAGGTCTTCCTATACTATACTTCCTATACTTGTAGTTCCTGCTTAATGAGTAGGAAGGACTTTGCATAGCTTCATCTAGTATACCAATTGTGTCCTTTCCTACATTGGAAGGCCTTTCACACAATCACTCATGCTTTAGTCATCTCATAGCTCAATTCCTGCAACAAGCTGTACATAGAAGCTTCAGCTAGTCCAGAATGTAGCAGTGCAGGCTTGGTATGTCTAATGTAAAATCCATGCTGTGTGAGCTACATTGGTTCCCAGTTTGCATTCAGTAGATGCATGATTTAATTTTGCTGTTGTTGTCTATATTTGCTATCCTGATTCATGTTTAATTTTTTTTATTCAGATTGTATATTGATTCTTTGTTTTTATGTTATGAGCCAGCCAAAGTCAGTTTGGAGTTGGGCAGTGCCTAAATCAAATAAATAGCAACAAGAAAAGGAGAAACACAGGGAAGGACTGTGGTATTAGAAGGTGGAGGAATGAATCTGAATAGTGACTTTTGAGTATTTGCTTAGAAGAAGCAAATAGCTTAAGCATGCCTTAAGCAAACATCTATTCATATGGCAAATGAATGATATCAGTCTAAAAGCATTTGGTTTGATTATTTATGATATAAAATTGAAAGAATTAAGGATATAAGGGTGATGGGATGTTCTGAATGTGGTACACACTATTTTGTAGTAATATCAAGAATGAATCTTGGGAAAAGATGGATGTAAAGAAAAAATAAAAAAGTTAAAATAGATTGACTGCAGGAACTGAAAGAATAAGGAATGTACAGTATAAAAAAGTATTAGAAGTCAAATTAATCTTTCAATAGAATTATTGGAAAGTAGAAGAAAATGATATGGAAAATCCCTGGAACAGAGTGGCAAAAAGGAAATAGAATATTGATAGAATATTCAAAAAATGCAAAAAAGAGAATAATTGTAGTAAAAATGAGAATGAGAGAAACAGATATTATATAATATATGTAACAAGATATCAGAATAGAATGAAAAGAAGCATGAAATAGTTAAGATTAAAAGAGGCAAAGTTATTTTGATAAAAAATGTTTTGGAATTAGAGAAAGAAGACTAAACAAGGAAATGATTTGTGATTAAACTGGCTAGGGAGAATAATTTATTTTATTTCTTTAAGAAAAGTTATTTCTTTCTGTTTAAATATTTTAATCTCTTTAATTTTCTTTAATTATGGAAGTCAAGCAAAAATTAATTTCTCAGACATTTATAAATATCATAATCCCAGAACTAACAGAAATCACCATTTATCTGTATCCAAAAGAAGTTTCTCTTTAACTGAAGAATTATAATCCAAAAAGTGCATTAGAAGTAAGGAAGATCTGTTCTAGTGTCCATAAATTTAATCTGCATTACACCTCTTATCTTGATGGAAGACCCCACATTCCTATCGCTCAACTCACCAGCTGATCAGGGAAAGGTATTGCTATGACTTACTCACAATGAACAGCAGTACGGAGGGCAGATGGGCTGACTTCCTTAAATCTGGAGGAAGAAACCCCCTCTCCTCCAAAGAACAGGGGGTGAAACAAGCTGCATCACAATCTCTTTTCAGAGACAGTTAAACCTCCATATTTCCCACTGGAAGCTGCAACCTCTAATGAATATTGTCTAAATTATATCTCACCCTTATATCTTAAAAAAGCAATGTACCTATTTTTCTCACATCCCTAGTGAGAAATCTTAACTTCTTGCTTGCTTCCCTCACTCAAATATATTCAGTAATTTCTGACATTTCAGATACTTTCCAAACTTTCTCGAACCATATTGGAGATTAGTGAATAGTAATGTATTTTCTTGATGGCTAATATCTTACTACTTTTTTTCTTCTTCCATTCAATCATGTCTGATTCTTGGAGATTCTCAGAGACTGCCCAAACAAGTCCCAGCAGTTTTTTTAGCAAGGTTTTTCAGAAATGGTTTGCCATTGTCTCCTTCCCAGGGCTGAGAAAAAGTGACTGGTCTTTGTGCCTGAAGTGGAATTAGAGCTCGTGGTCTTTCAGTTTCTAGCCTGATATCTTAACCACTATAACAAACTGCCTCTCTAGTAGTACTATTACTATATTATTCCCAATGTGGTGCCACCTAAGTGCCAAATTTAAAAAAAAAATTCATGAGTGGAGAGAATGAACAATCTTAGTTCATACCCTTTTGGCAGATGAACCAGATATATGAAAAAGAACAACAATCCTTTATTGACTTTTGTTTTTAAAAAATAACAGTTAACAGAAATGAATGACAAGGACACAACTGAAAGTTTTTTTTAAAAAGAGCAAATCTACCCTAGTAATTAAATTAATCTCCTTTTTAAGTAGCCTCTGTGGAATATTAAAAAAAACTATTCCTAGTCTTTTTTTAATCACTATCTTGAGTAGTAAAGGGTATAAATTAAATTATAAGATTGCATAAATTAGATTGTATAAATTAAATTATAAGATTGAAAATTATGAAGAAAAAATGGAGGAGGAGGGGATGGGCAAGATGCCCATTATTGCAAATAAGATTGTATAAATTAAATTGTAAGATTGAAAATTATGAAGAAAAAATGGAGGAGGAGGGGATGGGCAAGATGGAATGAGAAGTTAAGTTTCATCCCCAAGATTGATTCCAGTTTTAGAATACATTCAGATATGAGTATGATATTCAGATATGGAATTCAGAGACTGCACATCTTTTTCACACATGTATGGAGCAGCTGTTATAGATCAGCCGCCACATAAATTGCATATAAGCTATTCACATGTTTACCAAGAAATCATACAAGATACCAAGTATCAAGTGACCATGTATAAATGTATACATCAGACTTAAGTTCATGCTTCCAAATGTACCGGTACATTTGTGTCCTCAGGAGGTAAAAATTGCAAAGGCCAGGAAATGTTAAGAATCCTATTTTCAACAACAAAGTTAGGTATTTTCAAACTGTAACATGTTTAAGAAAGATGTAACTAAGACATGCTTTCATTTCAAAATGGGAAAAGAAGGATTATATTTAATGGCCTAGCTTTTTTACTAAATTTTACATACCTCCTGAATCTAAACAAATGAAACTGGAAATAGTAATAAAGCATGTTGTTTAATACCTTCCTATGTGCTGGACAAATTTCACATACAGATATTGCAATAACCCGAAAGAAAACCAAAGAACATCATTTCATGATAAGGATTGTCCTTCTGAAGTCTCATTTTTTTAAAAAAAATCCTCCTTGAATGTTATAAAGAGATACCTCTTGGACTAATATATATTTGTTATGTGAAACCACCTTATGGCATTTCTTCCACCTTAGAAAAATAAAATTGTGTGACTTGGCAAACACAAAGCTTTGCTAAAATAATACAAGCTAAATTAAGACCAAATTCTGAAATATGCAAGGATGTAGCCATCCATATTATCTCTGCCCGTTCCCCATAAAGCAATCGTATCTCTGAATTAGCAGGCAAGAATCTGTGTGACCTGCGTTCCAGATGCTTTGGGCTTCGACAAAAGGGAATAAAGTCTTCCTTTTAAAAAATTTACAGAGAGTAATACTTCTAAAGATAAATCAGATGCTCTTTAAAACCAAAGTCAAGATAAAAAGGGCAGTGGATGAATAATCAAATCAGGGGCTGCTTAGAAATGGAAACAAGAAGGAAGATGGATTGGCTTGTAGTGAAGTGATAGGGTGATGTCATGGTAGAGCACTGGAGCAAAAAGTAATCTTCCGTGGCTGGCTGAGATGAAGTTTTCTTCCAACCTGTTGCTGCTTCATTAGCCCTCCTGGATTCCTGCTGTCGAACAGAACTGAGATGGTTCAGGAAGGAAGGAAAAAAGATCGGACCTAGCCAACGTTTGTTTCTCTGTGACGTTCACTGAAAGTTAACCTTTTTACAAAAGGAAAAGTTCTTTCTGGTGACATCAGCTTTTCCTGGTGCTCTATCCTATCACATTATTTGTCCTGAATTCAGGAGGAAGGCAACATTCAGAATATCTGAATGGGGGGGGATAATGAATCCCAATGGAGATTTAATAAAAATACAGGACACTAATTTTTTAAAAACTAATTTTTTCAAATAAACATTTTTACAAGGAAAAAACAGTACAAATTTTTTTAAAAAAGTAAAAAAAAGTTATACGTAAATAGAAAAAAAGGAAAAAAAGGAAACGGAAAAAAAATATAAGTGGCTTCCTATCTTCTTTACAGCAGCTATAAATGTATTCATATTTTATCCTCTCTCTGGTTTCAGTTGAATACTAGCCTTCAAAATTCTCGTATCTCTGTATTTGAACTCAAAATTTTCTAGCTTTTTTACAAGTCCACCAAACAGAACAGACACTAAAGTTTGGTTGAGTCAATTTTGTTTGGTTGGGTTTCGTTGAGTAAAATGTATTCCATATCTTTGTATGTAAATTGACCGACCAAATACAAAAAAAGAAGAAAAATACGAAAAGTTCAGGGACCCATTTAACCATATTAACCATGCCGGAAAAAAAACCAAGACAAATAATAAATGTTGCTATAATTATAAAAATGCTTAGGCTTTCCTTTGAATTTTATACATTTTAACAGAACTGAATTTTTTCCAGCCAATACATTTTGTTAAGGCCATTTTGAGAGAGGTTTGTTTTTGTGCTGTAGTATATTTCATGAACTTTAATTTGGGTTATGAGATGGTTAAAGGTGGGGCAGTCTGTGCAATGCATTTCTCATTGTGTAGAAATGTGGATATCCCATTTTGTGAAATGAAAGTGCTCAGACAAACTATTGACAAGCTCTGCATTCAGGCTGTTCTGAAAATTCTGTGGTTGAAGACTGTGGTGGTAATGATCTCAACTGAGAAGTCAGTTTTAATGTAAAAATGGTCATCATTATCGCAAGTTACAGAATGCAGGCTTCTTTATACACAGAATTTTTAGAACACCGACAATTGCAGTGACACTAGCAGAACCTAAGCTACAAAATTGCTAGTATTCAGTGTTAATCTCTGCCAGTCTCTATAAAAGGAAAGATGTGTCTTTCGCATGTACTTTTCAGTCATCCTTAATGCCATTTTCATAAAAATGTTTGGAAAATGAAGAGGAATTTTGTTGGTTTAGTTCAACTTCTCAGATGAGTAAGAAGAAAAATCTGCCTTTTAAGAATTCCATGGGAAGGAAGAGCCTTTTTTCATGATTTAAATGTTGGTGATATAAAGAATATTATTTTCCCTTGTTATACCTAGAATTTTTCAGTATAGAATGTCCTCAACATACAACTGTATTTAAGCCCAGCATTATGATCATAAGTCATGGTGGTTATTAAGTGGGTCACCATGTACCCTTGTCCAATTTTAGATCTTTTTTGAGGAAAGTGCGAAGCAAACGCTGTGGTTAAGCAAATGCCTCAGTTATTAATCAAGTCCATTTTCCCCAGTGGGTATTTTTTGTCAGAAACCAGAAATAAATGTCAAAAACTGGCAAAACCTGCCAAAAATCACAGTCACATGACCATGTGACACTGCAAACAGCTGTAAATGCAAACCAATTGCCAAGCAGCCAAAATGCAATCACGTGATCGTGGGGGCAGTGTGTGACCGTGGGAACTTTGAAAATGGGTCATAAATAGCTCTGGGGAGGTCCATTGCAACTTCAATCACTAAGCAACCAGTTGTTAAGCGAAGACTATATGTGTTTTCCTAATTTACAATTATTTACCCTTGCATTCCCACCACATGCAATTATTTTAGATTCTGGTTATGATATACACTAGACACACTATTTCACTTTTCTAACCAAGAATAAAGTAACTCACATTTCCAAACATTCTAGGGAAGATTTTAGAGCTTAATTGTAAGATCGATCCTATGTGCCATACTTCTTTTATGGGCTCAGGCTATTCTATTTTCCATTTCTTTCTTAAGATGGTAGAATAGTGTTGTTAAACAGTGAGTCTAAACAGAAGGTTGGGCATTATATAAGCTTGGAAATGTTCTTCATCCTGAATAGTTTTTAACTAATAAGTGGAGTGATTTATAGTTGTGGTCTCTGAAAATATCTCCACAGTTTTACTCTTGGCTCTTGATTATGAAGGAGGTTTGTAGGTTTAGTCTCTGAACTAAGCCAATTGAAAGGGAGGAAAAGTTGCTTTTATATATGGTAATGCAGTACAGATCAAAGAAAGTTCATTTGTGCAGTTTTACATTTGGGAAATTATGAAGGCTAATGACTGGTTTATCATAAATGTTGACAAAGTCTGAATTATGAATCTGGCTGTCATTTACAATTTATTGAGATTGATTTAATTTTAACTCTTTCCATCCCAGCCATGCTGTCGTAGTCTGATGGGAATTGGAATTTAGGACCTCTAAAATGCACATTGGATTCTCCTGCACTTTTTCAAGCTGAGGCTGATGCTTAGGATTCAAGAGATGTGCCAGGAACCCTACCCCCAAAAAAAGATGGAATCAAGTAAAAAAAAATTGAATAGGACCTAGGCAAGATATTAAATAAACACGAATAATAATACTATTATTATAATTACTAATAAGAGTAACAATAATACTTACAATTAAATAAATATACTAATACAAAATACAAAGACTTGCAAACAGAAACAGAATGACTCTGTCAAAAGAAAGCAAAGATATACCAATAGTAATAGGGGCCTTGGGTGCAATCCCAAAACAAATGGAGCACCATTGGAACACCATCAGCATTGACAAGATCACCATCAGTCAATTGCAAAAGGCAACATTACTCAGAACAGCTTACATCCTGCAACAATATCTTTAACAACATCAAATAACAGCATCTGCCTATCCCAGGTTCTAGGGAAGGACTTGATAGGTGGACAAAAATGCCAAATCCAGTCTAAACATCTGGCTGACTGAGTGACAAACTGAAAATAATACATTAATAATTGTAAGTACAGTGAAATAAACAATATTTTATTAAAAATCCCATTGAATTTACTCATTTTTCCCTTCTGTCTCAATAAAAATTATACTTCAGTGGTTATTACTGGAGATACTTTGGGTGCTGAAGGGTGGTGTAGTGCATCTTTAACTCCACATAAGCTTCTTCCTTAATGATGTACCATCAAGTCAGTGTGAGCTCTAAGCAGGCATATAGTAGACCTTTTGCAAAATGAAGATTCTTCCTGAAGTGTTATGAATAGATAATCCATGAATTCTACTAAAATCCATAAACTCTTCTAAAAAAAATTAAGCTTCAAGTTGCTATTTTTTCTTGTGTCTTTAACACTTTCATTGCAAAACTAAAGTCCATGTTTAGAAACTATTCTTTTAGGCTTCACACAACAGAACAAAAGTCCATATAATTTTTAAATACTTAACTACTCTTTATTTTCCATTATAAACTCTAAAATCAAACTAGAGTAGTTAAGAACAAGAAGTCTGATAGTAGCTTCTCCCTTTTTATACTCTCCATTTCAAGGGTGGGAGTTTTGACAGAGCACTTGAAAAAAAAAATCAATAAACATTAGGATATCTATTTCTGCAATGCTTTCCCAAGTGCACAATGCTTTCTCTGGGGAGCTCTCACGATTTCCTTTTGTCACCTGTACATACTGTTCAAGCAACCCCATCATTTATCCCTTGTCATTTTGAAAGACTTGCTTCTAGAACTAGTTTGCCTGCTCCACTGTTAGTGCCATAATAACCAAGCTGCAGGATCCTAAAACTGTTCCTGTGATCTTACCTCCCATTGTGTTATCTACTTTTCAATCAGCCATCTAAAAAAATAAGGAAAAGGAAAGGGGAATGTGTCATCTTGTGAACAGCACAACCATTCAAACTACAAATTAATCCAGATAATGTGATGAGTTAAAACATGTTTTATCTTTGGGTCATAATCTGATTGATGGGAATAAGGAAGAGAAGGAGAAACAAATGATGCAAGGTATTTAAGGTTGTGGGGTGAGAGGAACTCACTAAAACTCAGGGTTTAAAAGGATTGTTCCATCTGTTTTCCTGATAGCTTTCTCAACTCTCCTTATCATTTCCTGCATTAGTCTGCCTCCCATCATTGCAGATCTTGCCTCTTCTGCAGTTCATTTGCATTATTGTACAGCACTTTGCTTTAATAACAGTAACAGGGAAATATCTATGTATATTCTCATTAATCCAGGTCATGATTTGTAGCAAAATTGCAAAAAATACTCTCTTAAAAAAGGCAACTAGACTTTTATTAATAGATGTAACCGGGAAATGTTTCAACTCCTATCCAGGAGTCTTTTTCTCCTGGATAGGAGTTGAAATGTTTCCCAGTTCGATCTATTCATAAAAGTCCAGTTGCCTTTTTAAAAGAGTTTACATTTTTTTTTCATTTTTTGCAATTTTTCAACAATAGCAGGGTTGTTGAGGGTTATATTCTCTCCATAATAATCTTCAAAGACATTACATAGAAATGAATCTGAGGTGGGTGTGACCAAAGCAATAAGAGGCCAGACAATTTATATCATCTTTCCCTCACTTTCCATTTTATTTTTGCTTCCCCACACAACAGATTATTCCCCCTAGAGATCTGAACTAACCTTATGCAGTTTTTGAAAGTAGCTTAAAGTTGAACTTTCCATCAGGGCAGCAGGTTGCCCACTTCCACATAATCATTTTTGGAGGGTTATTCTTTAAATATCAAGAATGGAGTAAAAATGACCTGTAAATAATCACATATTGGTAGATCATCTGTTGTTCAGCTATATATTCCTTAAAATAAGAATAACAGTCTTTGCATGTGACACTACCTTGACCTGGTTGTGGTCTCGTATGCTCTGAGGAAGACAAGAGCTATGCCAGAGGTTCAAAGATATTAGAAAGGTCTTATTAGAGAAGCCAGTTGAAGTGTCTTTCCCATAAACAATATGCTGAGATATAACTTCAGAAATCTATACTGGATCAGTTATCACCTGGGTCAACAAGGACCATGTAAGGTTGAAGTTCCTGGACATCTGGTGACAAGTGGGCTACAGGACTCAGGATTGTTAGCTGAGCAACCAAGGGTAGCAGCTGCAGGACTATTGGAAGAAAAGTTGCTTATCGAATATACAAATAAGGATTAGCTATTATAAATCAAGTCTAGGAAAAAAGAACAAACCAGTTCTGGAAACAATAACATCCAGAAACAGAAATAACAGCCAGCATCATTATTGAAGTGTCCTCATTCCCAAACCAGGCACCCTCTCCTCTGCATTCTCTATAGAAATAACATAGTACTCTAACTGAAAAACAAGAGGAACTGATACAAAGATAACTGAGCATCTAGAACAGCACAAAATCAACAAAATAAGCTTCTTGCATTAAAACTTGTTACAGAAAAAACAACTAGCACAAGTATTAAAAGATGCCAACACTATAATATTGAAGACAAACACCAGCTCACTGTAAGACTTGATGTGCTTGTGTGGGACTTGTGTGCTCTGAGGAAGATGAGAGCTATGCCAAAGGTTCAACCATACTAGACAGAAAGTGAATGAGAACTAAACAGCCTCTTGATGAGAGTGAAAGAGGAGAATGCAAAAGCTGGCTTGAAACTCAACATTAAAAAAACTAAGATCATGACAACCAGTCCCATCACTTCCTGGGAAATAGAAGGGGAAGAAGTGGAAGCAGTGATACATTTTACCTTCTTGGACTCCAAGATCACTCCAAAGAGTGACTGCAACTATGAAATTAAAAGACTACTCCTCCTTGTGAGGAAAGCTATGGCAAACCTTGACAGCACATTAAAAAGCAGAAACATCACCTAGCCAACAAATATCCATGTAGTCAAAGCTACGGGTTTCCCAGTAGTAATGTGTGGCTGTGAGAGCTGAACCATAAGAAAGGCTGAACAGTGAAGAATCGATGCCTTCAAATTGTGGTGCTGGAGAAGACTCTTGAGATTCCCTTGCACTGCAAGGAGATCAAACCAGTCAGTCCTAAAGAAAATCAACCCTGATTGTTCGTTGGAAGGACAGATACTGAAACCGAAGCTCAAATACTTTGATTTTCTAATGTGAAGAGAAAATTCATTGGAAAAGACCATGATGCTGGGAAAGATTGAAGGCAAAAGGAGAAGGGGATGGCAGAGGATGAGATGGTTAGAAAGCATCATAGACGCAATGGGCATGGATTTGGGCAGACTCCAGGAGGCAGTGCAAGACAGGAAGACCTGATATGCTGCAATCCATGGAGTTGCAAAAAGTTGGACATGACTGAGTGACTGAACAACAACAACACTGCAGGAAACAACCTATCTAATGTACTGCACATCTGTAGTGAATAACTGAAGATTTTGGATGCAAAATGAACAAAGAAACAAACAAAAAGCCAAACAGTGTATCACCAAAATGGGTGATCAGTTTAAAAATATAAAATCAGCATACTAATATCAGAGGCAAGCAAGCTAGAACATGTGAAAAAAGATGCTAAGAACAAGAACACCTTATCAAGAAATATAACCAAGAGTCAAGGAAGATTAAAGAAGCATAGAAATAATAAAGCAGCAAATAACTGCCATAGTCAAGTAAATCACAGATACAAAACTTGAATTGTACAGTACACAGTTGAATTAGAAATGGTTCTACCAATCCATTAACAGAGAGACCGCAATAAACCAGCCAACAAGTGACAAAGAAGAAACAGTACAGTTCTGTGCATAAGGGACAACCCAAAATAATAATACAGCTTGGGTAAAAAAACGGATAAGAATAAAAAGAAGCTGAAATGAAAGAACTTGTAATAACAACAGAAATGGTGGTATAAAAGGCAAGGAAGATCCAGAATTGATCAGCACTGGGTGAAAATGAACTGCATGGTTTTTGGTTAAAACATGACTGGTTTGTACCCACTCATGCAGTTTAACAACAAACTTTAAGAACATAAAATTGAAGAAGATTAACATCTGGCAAAACCTATCTGATCACGAAAGATCCAAGAACAGAACCAGTGCTTGGCAACTAAAGGCCAATTACACGTTTACCAACAACTTTCAAATTGCTAACAGGTGTGGTAATTGATGCAGTCCAATAGCATCTAGTTGAAAACAAGTTCTTTCCAGGTGAGCAGAAAGGAAAACGCCCAAATAGCAGAGAATCTAAAGATCATCTCCTAACTGACAAAATGATTTTAAAAAACTGTAAGAGAAGGAAGACCAAATATTGCTTGGATTGATTACAAGAAGGCATTTGACTCCCTGCCAGTTGAAAAAGAAAAACACACTGGAAGAATATCTGAAGGACAGTGAAGCTGGTACACAATGAAGGCTTACTGAATATCAAAGGGACAAAACTTGCCAACAAGAAAAACCAAATGAAGAATAGAAAAGAGACCTGGAAATAGCTAAGAGCATAAATGTTGAAGAAAAAGACAGAGGAGGTACTTCTGGCTGCACAAGACCAAGCCATCAGAGCAAATGTATACAAAGCCAGATTTGAGAATACAGCAACAGACATCAAATGTCACCTCTGCAAAGAAGCTAAAGAAATAGTAGACCACCTGGTTAGCTGCTATAAGAAGATCACATAGAATGACTACAAACAATGATAAAATAGCAATAATGGTGCATTGGAAGGTCTGCAAGAAATACAATTTGCCTGCAATCAAGAACTGGTAGGACTGTGAAATAGAGAATATAAGAGCAAATGAAGAAGTTAATTGTTCTAGGACTTCAACATTCAAACAGTCAGGCACCTGCCACATAACACTTCAGATTTAACAACTGTCAATACGAAAGATTAAAAAAATCTGGATAGTGGATATGGCAGTACTTGGAGACACCAGAATAGAAGAGAAAGTACTGAAGAAAAATCACAAAATACAAAGACCTGCAATAGAAATAAAATGAATGTGGCAAAAGAAAGCAAAGATAGTACCAATAGTAATAGGTGCTTTGGGTACAATCCCAAAATGGAACACCACTTGAACACCATTGGCACTGAAAAATTCAGAATCAGTCAATTGCAAAAGGCAAGATTTCTTGGAACAGTTTACACCTGCAATGATACCTTTAACATCTTTAAAGAACAACATCTGCCTATCCCAAGTCCTTGGGAAGGATGCAATCCGTCATAATGGGATGAGGTACCATCAGTATCCCACCAGTGAGGCACCACCTTTCTGTGGTTGGGGGCTTGTGTGCTCTAATGAAGATGAGAGCTCTGCCAGAGGTTCAACCATACTGGACAGGTCTCATC
>JANHZU010003270.1:106109-119572 GCA_032468055.1 Acrochordus granulatus
TTTCACCCTCATCAAGAGGCTCTTTAGCTCCTCTTCACTTTCTGCCATTAGAGTGGTATTGTCTGCATATCTGAAGTACTGTACTGGATCCTTATTTCAGTGCCCCAAAATACCAGTGAAGATGCCATTCATCCAGTCAGATATCCGATGAGGTCCTTGATGACATGTCATCTTCTTTGATCTACCGCAGTACAGGAAAAGATGTTGATAGCTGCCATGCTCTTCCCCAATCCTTTGCCATCTTCCCTTACTGAAAGAACAGAGCAGGACAAGTAGGCTGTTTGGGCATTCCCTTCAGAAGCAAAATGTTTAAACAGGTTGTGGCTCACCAATTCTACCACTCACGGATTAAACTTATTTTCTAGATCTATTTCATTTGAATTTCAAATATAAGTTTGGAATAGAAACTGTCTTTTTCACCCTGAAATACAACCTTTGCATTTAGTGTGATTTCGCAATGTTGGGCTTTCTTCTCTTCTCACTCTTCCACAAGTATTGCTCATCTGTTTTTGAAGATTCTTTGGCAAGCCATGATTTCTGAGTTAAAAAGAAAAACCTGAAATTCATATTCCTCATGCAATATTGCATAATCTGCATGAAGAAAATAGGACCAGTTTCTTACATGACATTTTCACTCATGAGATCACTTTTAGAAATGGTTTATATTGCATACAATGTAGAGAATAAGATAAAGGCTAAGTTTCTGGTCTAGGCTTATTATTTACAAACAACTGTTAGTATTTACAAACAATTATATGGAATTTCTTTGCAAAAAGGAACTAACCTGGCAAATATATAATAAATAAAAAGCATAAAATAATATTTTAATATTAATAATCTGTAGTTATTTTTTACTAGAGCCATATAATGGACATTCAATTTCCATTGAAAAATATTTTCATTGTTTGAAAAGATTGCCAGATTGCCTTTTGAATCCATGCAGTTTGCACACCTGAATTTGCATTTCCCATACACTCAACAAAAAAACTGTAGGCTTCAGTTGGATCAGCTCAAGAAAGACAGCAGATTTTCACCTTTCCTGAGCATATGATTGTCATCAACTTTAACTACTCCCCAGTTGCTATGGTATCCAAAAATGAATTGAATGAGAAAGATATCTCTGTGAAAAGTAAAAAGAAACCTTTTTTTGTCAAAAAATGTTTTTTCCCTTAGTACAACTTGAGATTATCAACTGCTTTAAATATTATTCTTGGATAAACTGCTTTAAATATTATTCTTGGATAAATTCTAGGATAAAAATCTAAGATTTAAAAAAAATTTCAATGAATTCTTTTCAGTAATTCTCAGTTGTATGTACTGTTATTAGACTCTTTCAAATATCCCAATTTATGTAAAACATTGTGTAAATATGAAAGTTAGCTATTAAATATTTAATGCATTGATATTATAACTGATTATTTACCTAATCCAGAATTATTCCAGGAAAATGTTTTTGTTTGATGGTGTGAAAGTTATTGTCGCAGGATGTAAGATATTCCAAATCAAATTACCTTTTGCAATTGACTGATGGTGAGTTTGTTAATGCTGTTAGTACTCAACTGGTGCTCCAGATGTTTGGGGATTGCATCCAAGGTGCTTATTACTATTGATACTGGCTTTGCTTTCTTTTGCCACAGTCATTCTATTTACAGGTTTTTGTATTTTGTGATTTTTTTAGGCCTTTCTGTTCTATCCTTCTGTCTCCAGGTACTATGTCCATTTTTATCTTTTTTATCAAGCACTTTCTATTACTTTGTCTATTTTGTGGTCTCAGTAGTTCTTGCTTGCAGACAAGTGGTATTTCTTGCAGATATTCATGCACCAATTGTTGCTACTTTGTCATACATTGTTTGTAATCAGTCTGTGTGATCTTGCAGCAGTAATCCACTGTTTTTTTCAGCTTCTTTGTCAAGATGGCTGTGTTTTGCTGTCTTCTCAATTCTGGCTTTGAATGCATTTGCTCTTAAGGCTTTATCTTGTGCAGCCAAAATTAGCCCCTCTGTCTCTCTCTTCAACTTTCCTGCTCTTAGGCCATTGCCAAGTCTTGTTGTTATTTGCTCTGCCTGCTATTTTTTTAATGTATTGGCCAAGTATTACTTTGCCTTGCCAAATCTCTTTTCTGTTCTTCATTTGGTCTTTATTGTAGCCCAGTTTGGTCTCTTTGATATTCAGTCAGCCTTTATGGTGTACTAAGTCAGTGCATCATCTTCATTGTCCTTCAGATATTCTTCAAATGCCATTTTTAATTTTTCAACTGTCTGCTATCTTTGCAACATTCCATACCCACCCATTTTTCTTGGAAAGTAGTAGTCATTTCAGATAATTGAAGAAGACTGCTTGGATAAGCAGCAAAACATCTTGAACCAAAAGAAAAGAAGTCCAGTTGCCATGACTCAACCTCCAGACATTTCAGATGGTATTTTCCCAGATAGCTGCATATCATCCATGTAAAGGAAGTAGAATAGCCTGTTTTTGAAGTTTGATATCCATAGCCTGATTTGTTCAGTATTGTTGACAGAGGAATCAATGCAATACCAAATAGTAATGATGATAATATAAGCCTTCTTGAGAGAATCCTCTCTTCTATTGCGCCATTGATCTTTGCACAAAACTTTTGATGTTTCTACTGACTTCTGTTGTTTTAGGCATTTGATTATCCAGGCATGCGGCAGGAAGTCAAATTTCTTTAAATAATCAATCTAAGCTACATTCAGTTTTGTCTCCCTGCTTTTGAAGTTTTCCAAAATCATCTTGTCAGTTAGGAACTGATCGTTTGTTCCTCTGCTGTTTGGGCAGTTTTCTTTATGTAACCTGCATTCTTGTTGTATTTCTTTGGGCTGTCCAATAGCTGTGCCCAGAACTATACTGTTTCTTCTTTGTCAGATGTTGACTGGTTCATTGTAGTCTTTCCATCGAGTGGATTGGTATAAATGTTTCTGATTCAAGAATTTGAAGAAATTGAAGATTCTGAAATTGAAGATTCTGCCTATGGTGTGCAATTTGACATTTGTATTTGCTGATTTCCTTGGCTATAACTGCTATTTGCTACTTTATTATTTTCAGTGCTTCCTTGATCTTCACTTCTATATGATAATTCTTGATTAGGTATTTTTTGGTTTTCTTATTCTTCAGCTTCTTTTCTTCCATCTGTCCGAGATTGTTTGTATCTGATTTTAGCTTGCTGATCTTATTTTTAAACCTGACCTTCCATTTTGGTGGTGCCGTTTGGCATTTTTTTCCTAATGTGTTAACTTCGCATCCAAGGTATTCAGGTGCAACTGCAGCTACGTTGTACATTAGTTGCTTTGTTTCTTGCAATGAGTTGGTGCTTATATTTGATATTAAAGGATTGGCATCTTTTAATACTTGTGCTAGCTGTTTCCTTGCAACAAGCCGTGCTGCAGGGAATCTTATTCTTTTGCTTTTGTACTGTTCTAGATGCTCAGTTATTTTTTGTTCCAATTCCTCTTTTTTTTTAGTTAGAGGACTTTGTTCTTTCTGAGGACAAGGTAGAAGAAATGATGCCTGGTTTGGGAGTGAAAATGAGTCAATATGGTGGTTTTCTCTCGTGCAGACTCCTCCCGATTTGCCTCTATTGTCTGAGCTACTTCTAGCAAGGCATCAATTTCTTTGCCCTGGGTAGACCTTTGCAGTCTTTCCAGTTGTACTTCTGTAAATATCTTATTTTGTATTATAAATCATTGTTGATCTGCTAGTTTCTTTTCTATTATTTCTGATTCTGGATGATATTTTTTTCAGAACTGGTGCATTCTATTCAGATATTCTCTTCTTGTTGGAATTGATTTGTAATAAGATATCATTATTTCTTTATTTTCAGTCCTCATGAAAATTTGATTTATGATTTAATTTTTTCTAATCTGGCATAAATTAAGAAATATAACAAACATTTCAAAATTATTTCTGTAACTGTTAGAATAAAGATCTTGAGGACACTAATATGACAATTATTAACACAACCTGTGCCTCCAAAGCTGAATCTAGTTAGATATACAGAAATTTACGATGGTTAAGGGTATCCAAAGCCATCTGACATCCAATGCAAATGGATAGTTATCATAGTCAGGGGTATTAAAAGCCATCCAGAGGTCCATAAGAACCAATATTGTTGTATTCCTCCATCTATTCTCTCATGTACATCAAGACACTTGCCATCTCAAAAACATCTGAAATGGCACTGGAATAACTTTTAATAACCAGCATTGTCAAAACACTAGCTCCAGTTAAGAAACTCAACCAAGCTCCATGATTTTTCTCCTAAATGGAAAATGAATCTACCATTATTGTTGTTTTAAGTTCCTCGCTGCTATTTCAAAGCAAAAAGGATTGCTTTGAAGAGATTTTGTCATAGTCCATGAGAATAACATTGAAAGACAAGAAGAGGGGGAGCTGCAGCCTGTCTCCCAAGGTTATTTTCACAGATCATTACAGGCATTAACCATCTTCAAAGTCCATTATTCAATCTAGGTTTGCCAAATTTCAATAGCTAGGATGGACAAAGATGGTGAGAATATAGAAGCATCCTAAGTTTATACCCTTGTTCATACCCACAACATGTACAAATCATACTAGATTCTGTCAAAATAGTGGCACTGAAATATGAAGATATCCAAGCAATTGCTAGTAGTTTCCATGGGGATGGAATTGTAAAAATATCTATTATAGAGTGATTTCAGGAGAAAGATTTGCTTATGAAACCTTCTGGTATTAGTTTATTAGTCTATTTTCTATTATTTGTATTATGCCAAAATTCCAAAAAAATACTCTAAGTCTGAACTTAAGTTTTTACTCTCCTCTGACATTTATGATTTCATTTTCTTGGGAATATTTATGTAATCTTCCACAATTCATCCTAGTTTGTCATTTATAATTGCAACAGGTTTTTTTCTAATTTTAATTTAACACCTCCTGAAAAAATGGAATGATTCAGAAGGAGGACCTTCATCCTAGGATCCACCAGTCCACTTTGTTAATCGATCAAGACCCAACATCACTAGCTTGAAATCTAATTTAAGTCATTATTTATAATTTTTCTCATAGAGAGATATTGTTTCCCCCACCCCACCCCATTCTATGCTCTTTGATGTTCCAAATAACAGTAAGAAAACTGACTGAAGGAATGTTTGGGTGTATAACTCTGAATCAATCACACTCCAGTAAGATATAGTAGGAAGTATAAGAGCAAATATGGAATCTATCTGCATAAAATAGGGAACAGTGTTTCCATAGATGTAATAGATACACAGAAGGGGAAATTTAGCAGGTATGATTCATTTGTGTTAACCAGAATTTTGTTTATAGTACTGTTATGGAAAACAACTCTTTTCTCTTCCACTAAATCTCATGACTCCAAAGAGAAATATATAATTCTTCCATGCTCTCACACATAGACTTTATTGTTCTTTTACTTACATTATAGCCATTGCTTTTCAAAGCTATTTGATGTTTTTTAATTCAGTTTTGATTTTATATTTATTTCATTGCTATAGCTTTTTTTGTTCAAAATGGTCATTATTAGAACAAAGTATGAGCCAGTTTTGTGTAATGGTTAAGGTACAAGGCTAGAAAACCAAGAGACCATGAGTTTTAATTCTGCCTTAAGCACAAAGCCAGTAAGGCCACCTTGAGTCAGTTACTCTTTCTCAGCCCTAGGAAAAAGCTAATGAAATCTTCTGTAAGAAAACTGCATAGGCTAGTTCAACCCAGGAGTCAACAATGATTCGAAGGCACAACAATAACAAAGGTGCAAAATATAAATTGTGAATTGACTTCTAAAATATGCCATAAGCCATAATCATGAGGTAAAAGCCTGAATGAGATGGTTGGAGTGAGTTAGAGTGAATGGAGAAATGTTGTTGCCATTGTAGTCTGAATTTATGCAATCTTGAATAAGATGATTGGTTCAAGAAACATTTATTATCCCATCCAATGAATCAAAGGGAGATGGAGCATAATCATTCTTGTGTTCATAAAAATGTGAATGACAGGAAAAATGGACTAATTTCCATACTGTAAATGAAGCCCAAAAGCCTGCCCTGAGATCCCATTGGCCCAGCACTTTAGAGATCTCAATACAGTATTCATATTCCAGTTTCCGGCCTCATATTATATGTCCTTATTGTACTGCCACCAGACCAGCTCTTTCATCTTATTGTATAGAAAAGTCTGCTTTGTTAAACATCCTTCAACCTCTAGCTATTAGAAATGGAAATTGTTTTTAAGTTTAGTTTCTAAGTATGGACATACTTAGAAAAGGTGGTGGGACTTTTGAAGGAGACTTTAAAATAAGCAGTCTGCACATTATGTGTTCTGTTGTAGGTTAACACTATTATAGTGTTAGACTGTGATTACAGAAAGAAACTAGAATGTTTACATTAGTGTCCTATATAGTGATATTCATGTCATATATTCAGCTAGCAAGAAAGAGTAAAAAGTAAAAAACAAAACACAACCCTATAATGGGAGGTTTTAATTGTTACCTTCATTCCTCCCCATTCCAATATATTTGCCAAGAATTTCAATAAGTTGGCTTTTGTACAATGTTTTAAGATATTTATACAAAGTGCTACTTAGACATATTGAACTTTGACCCTGTGATACAGGAGCCTCTCCATGATCCAGCAAAAAAATGGTTCTGTTTGTCCCATAATATTGGCCTTCTTGGGCAGTCAAGCTGATTTCCTTCCAAGGTGGCTTGGTGCAGCTCATATTGCAGAGGAATCCAGAGGGGGGAACAACCAATGATGTAGATGGCTTCTAACTGAAACAACAGCAACAAATTATATTATTTTTACAGCAAAGATTCATAGAATTAATAGGTAGATGAGAGATTCTGATTTAACAAAACAATAATTTTGTAATTTTTACATTTGATTCCATAATATTGAGTTGAACAATTTATTTTTTTAAAAAAAAATAAAGCCTCCAAAGATTTCTCAAGAAAATGCTGCACCACTAACATTTCAACAAATTATAATAGGAAAATAGGGAAGCTCCATGGTCTAGATGGATTTAGAAGTTATTTATACAAATTTTTGGTCCTATATAATAGGCAATTGACTTATGTGCAAGGAATGCACATAAATATCTGTTTTATGAAGCTTACATAATTGTAATATTGAAACTGGGTAAGCACAAGTTACAATCTGATATCCTTGTTCAATGTAGATACTAAAATTCTCAAAGCAATATTAGCACAGAGTTTGCAGAATATAGTTCCTTCTAGTTGTAGAGGCTTCTATAAATGCAGGGGGGGAAAGTGCAGATCAAATGTTTGGAACATCCTTTGGAAAAATATTGGCTTGTTCTCTGTTTCTACTCAATTGGATCAGAAAATAATATTTTACTCTCTCAGCTAAATATACTGTTAGTCTTATTTTTTCACTTGTTAGGCTGTATCTTCAAACTGTATGAGGATGGATTTTATTTCCTCTTATACATTAGCCTGTACTATTAAATAATCCAAAGAAAATTCAGGTGTCAAAATGGCTAAAATTTACATATAGCCTGCTATTTTAAGCAAATATTTTGGGTAATATCAAGTACCTTCACTAAATGTGTGAATCACTATACTTGAATGACAACATGATAATATCAGCATATTAACTAATCTAATAAACTTCTCTTTCAATCATATGGTTTCTACAGAAATTTATAAAAAATGGGGATTTATCTATTATCGATGTCTTGTTAAATATCATGGAATAAGTATCCCCCAGAAGACATTTCTGTTAGTAGTATTAAATATTTTAAACTGCATAAGAGAAATTACTGTTGATAAAAAGATGGTTGAAACTCCCATCAGATTGTGAGGAAGAATAACTATGGTCAAAATGAATATTAGTTTTAAACTGATTTATATTAAGAAGAAGACCTATGATAATTCCTTTTTAGATATTTTAAATAGATTTAAAATGTTTTAAATATTTTTAATAGAAGAGGCATATATTCAAGTTTTTTATTTTTATTTGCTAAACTTTGATTTTGTGAAAATAGGAAATTATTTTCCCATATTTCCATTCATAATACTGAGCTTATATCCTGATTTTTTAAATATGGAATGACAAAAATTCTGAATTAAACATTATGGAAACATCAGGAAGCTATTATTTGACTCCTTTGACATCCTGGCAAATACTTCTCATTATATTCAACAATCAATTATTTTTCCTGCTTTCAAAGCAGCATTAATAGGAGATTTGGGGATAAAGATTGAAGTTTTATCTTGGCTTTAATGAGAAAATATTTTTTTAGGTTAGGTAAATTGGTAGGTTATTTAAAACTTTATTTTAAATTGCTTTGTTTCAGAATTTGGCTCAAAGCTTTTTTCTTTAAGCCTTGAAACACTGCAAAAATAATTTAAATTATCAAAAATGCTAGTATATTAAATTAAAACATTTGCTGATCCCACAAATTGGACCTAATACAGTAGCAGCCTCCAAAACTGAAAAGAGAGTATATTTGGCAAAGTCAAGCTGTATAACAACTGAAAACTATTATTCAGATCAAATCTGATAATTTAGAAAAACTTGGAAATAGTCTGTTCTACTGTTTCAGAATGTTAGACATTTGTCTTAAAATCTTAAAATAAGATTAGTTAATTAAAAATGTTGTTTGTTTTTTTGTTTGTTTGTTCATGTTTATTGGACATTCCAGTAGAAATTTAAGAAAGGCTGGTGATCAAATTTTTATGCTGGAGATACAATAAATTGAAGGAAGTTTAACACATGTGATTTGGAACTACACTTTGCTTGTCCCATTCTGGTTTAATATTTTTATTTTTATAGATAAGATATGGAAAAGAAAATTAATATTTAAGAATGTAAATGTAAACTTAAAATTGTATGCCAAAATTTGGAATTTGTCAGTTTAATAGAACTAGAGTAAAGTGAAAAATAATAATGTGAAGCTAGAACAAAATTACACCCTAGATATAACATTCTGGATTGAAAAAATGTGTTTGCTTCCAGGTTTTGAACTATCCCTTTATAGACTCAATTAAAAGACTAACCTATATGACTGAGTATAATCTGTTGTCCAAAAATTTGCTTTATAATGGTATTATCTGTATTCATGGTGATATATTTTGTTTTACTTTAATTATTTTTTCCCCAGAATTTCTAGTAATAAATCAATACAAAATAGAATCAATTGGATTGTCATTTTCATCATTTCTGGGCCTCAGTCCATTGGAACAGTCAGTTCCCATAGAAAACAAACCCAAAATACAGATCCTCCTTGTTACAGCTTTACTGCAGTTTGTAGTCTACTGGCTGAGACGCAGGTGTGGCAGAAATTCAGCCTTCCCAGTTTGGGAAATATGCACAGGAATGTTCTTCCTGAAGCAGGTTTTAGCAGCACTGTTAATAAAACTTCATTTCTGAAATTTTTTGAGTAGTCAGATTATTTTCTTCCTTCCAAAGCACCACTAAATTACATGTAGAATTATGAGAGCCACTCAGGGGTAGAGCCAGTTTTCAACATGTATGATGAGTCTCAAGAGTTAGATCTATTTGCTCTGTTTAGCATAATTTCTTTTTGGGATTTAGGAAAAGGACATTTACATCCCAGCAACTTTCCACCTACTCACACCTCCTATTATCCATCTAATAAATTTATTCAGGTTAAGTGAGAAAGGAAACCATCCTGGAAGACATATATGGGGTACCCTAATCCTTTTTCTCAGACTGAAGAAGCTACATGGATAAGCAGAGAAATGTTTCAAACAAGTAAGTAAAGAATGACTCAACCTCCAGAAAACTCTACCTGGATGACTGAGAATCTTCATTGACATATTCCTTTTTGATAGTAAATTATAGTAGTTTGGAATGTGGAGTTGGTTGTTATTTGGAGATTGTATCATTTAAATTCTTGACTTGTCAATCTTTTTCATTTCCATATTCAGCTATTGAAAAAAGCAGTCAGGATGTTTATTTATTATATTTGGGACATGATGAATCAGGGATAAATATGAAAGTAGAGGAATTTCTCTAATGGAATGGTCATGTTTATAATTTCTAGGTTTCAGTTTCCTTGGAATGAGTTAATGGAGTCTTAATGGAGGCTTTTTGTGACATATTTTTTATTTACACCAGATCTCTTTTGCAACTTGCAGCTGTTGTATTATTTATTTGCAGTGGTCTCTGAGGATCACAGAGGACATGTAGCCATATGATAAAATTATCACAGAGGGGAAGACCTCAGTTTTGGGACCCATTTGGGGGCTTTGTTCAAAATCATGATGCACTGATTTTGACATTTTTTCTGGTGGTGCTTTTAGGGCTACAAATGCTGGGAGCCCTATTCATCACAATAATATCCCTTCAACAGTTCTCTGCTTCCCAATTTGTTTTTAAATGAGCTTTTGCTCAAAAACATCATTGCAAAGTTCAAATACAGTTCTTTATAATTATACTGTGGATTAATGTAAATTAAAGCAAAGGAAGGAAGGAAGGACCTCATCATACATAGCAGATACAGATGTGTAACTCATCAGTACTTCCATTACAGGAATTTCCAAAGGATCCCTAAGTGACTGCTAGTTGGACTAGAGGAGGGAGGAAGAGATCTTTTGTAGGTACAAACTTTTGTGCTTATAGTAATCATAAAATGTTGTATCTACCCTCAAAACAGAAATATGAATTTCTACTGTCCTCAATGAAGAAAAACTTAATTCCACAAAAGGTCTGAAACTCATTTGCAGCCCTTACCCTAGTTGAGTGCTTCCTGGTTCATATCTCTAATTGTGTTTGTTTCAATTTTATGTATGTGAGAGCCAGCTTGGTCTACGGTTAAGGCACCAGGCTAGAAACTAGGAGACGGTGGATTTTAGTCCTGTCTTAGGCATGAAAATGTTCAAGGCATAAACAACTGAGCCAGAAATTTACTCTCAGCCCTATTCACTTGACAGGGTTGTTGTAGGGAAAATTGGAGGAGGAAGGAATATGAGGTATGTTCTCTGCCTTGAATGATTTATAAAAATAATAAAGGTAGGAATTAAAACATCTAAA
The DNA here is from genome assembly GCA_032468055.1 of Acrochordus granulatus. NCBI lineage: Eukaryota > Metazoa > Chordata > Lepidosauria > Squamata > Acrochordidae > Acrochordus > Acrochordus granulatus. Next base: position 117,137 of record JANHZU010003270.1, read on the forward strand.
AAAATAGATAATCGAAACTCTAGTTTGGTAAAAGTTGCACTTGGTTTTCTCTAGGGCAAATGATTTTCAAAGCATTAGGGGAGTATTTTGATTTGATTCTCATAAATAGCTTTTCTCTGTGCATTAAAAGTACTGATTACAGCTATCTCTGTTGTTCTTCAAGATAATATCTTTCCTAACACTGCTTAGAAGCAAAATGCAATTGCTTGAAATTTCTTACAGAAGAAAAAATATTAAAAGTACTGAATGCCTCATTTTGAATAAGTGGGTTGTGTATGTGTGAATTTCTCCAAATTTTTCTCATGACTCAAATGAATTAGATTTTTAGTTTACAATCTAAATAATTTAGATATGATTTATATATATTATACAATTGTTATAAAAATAACAAATATTTTATATATAACTAATTAAACATTTTCAACAGACTGTGATATTATTATCCATATCCTCTCCAAGAAGAAATGTATATAAAAATAATATAAATTTCCATGCAGGTTTTCAGAAATATATAAATGATATAATACAACCTGAAAATTGGAACGTGAGAAATTGCATGGGACTGAATCAATTTATTTTTTGCATAAAGATTATTTTTCATAAATCTCTATCTAATTACAAAGACCCTCTATACAGATCAGTCTTCAAGAAAGGCTGTTGCAAGGAAGTATTCAGCCTCTTTGTCATGCCTGTAAATAGTTTGTTTGGTAATTATTGCACATTTCTGATTTCTTCTCTGGAAATAGGCCTAAAGAACTTAAACAAAAGGAAGATCTTGACAAATCTGCAAAATTGATAAGATCTGCAAAAGAAGATATTAACAAACATAACAGCATGACCATTCCATATGTTGCTGGAGTATTGGAGAAACTCAGGAGGATTTTCAATAAACATAACATATATGTGCACTTTAAACCCATGAATACGTTGAAACGTAAATTAGTCCATCTTAAGTACAATATACCCAAACTCAAACAGATAGGTGTCATATATGATATACATATATATGATGAAGCCTGTTCAGAATTTTACACTGGGAAGACAAAACAACCTCTTTTCAAATATTTTCAACACAATCAGAAATCTAAATCATATGCAGTACATTTGCACCTTAAAGACAATGGACATTCCTTTGATGACTGCAAATTCCAAATTCTTGACAAAGAAACTAATTGGCTTTCAAGAGGAATCGAAGCATCTATTTATGTTAACTCATTAAATCCCTCCCCCTTAATAGGGAGAAACTAAATTTCAATTGACACCTGTTTACAATATAGCTTAAACTCATTTGCAAAAAAATCTTTCAGCAACCTCCAATGTGTTATTGTGCTGACCCCTAGGGCAAATCTGTTCCCAAAATCTTTATTGCTCACCTTATCACTCCATTTAACTTGTTATGTGAGAACATTTCTGTTTATCCTGTATTTTGCCCCCTTTTTTTTGAAAAACATACATATTTTTACAATCTGTTTCTTTTTTCTCACATAGGTTTGATAAAGTCTCTTGGATAGGATATTATTACATATAATAACAAAAGTCAATTTGCCTTTTTAAGAATTTTTTTGCAATTTTGCTATAAACAAAAGGATGCTTCCTATCATCAATTGGTTCTGGGTACACAACCTGAATAACCTTTCATAGAACAATACTCTTCTTTCTAGTTAGTCCCATGACTAACAATGATTTATCTAAAGCAGTTGTCTTTGACAACCTGCAGTATTATTTATTCACTGTGAGAGTAGCTGAAGTCACCAATTATTAGATTTTCCACTTTGGATGTGACCTTGATTTTCTTTTTTTTTTATTTCAAGTTAATTTTTGTGGTGAAGGAATCTAACAGTATGGTTGAAATGTTTAAATCTCCAAAACTTGGAACAGATCTATGATTTTCTTAGAGCCAGTTCATATTTTTTACTTTTTAAACAAAATGTACTACATTTAAAGGGCACACATATAAAACTTTGTCAGTTGTGCATGGTGGTTTATGCATTTAATTATAATTAGCATTCCATGAGAGAGAAATTCAACATCCAAATACACATAGGCATTATTCACAAATGTGGCACAGGGCATATATTTTGACTGCTCATGTACCTTTTGTACAAACAGCTCTAAAAAGAATATGATATTTATGACCCAGTATTGGTCAGCTTCTATCTAGAGTTCTATTTGCCATTCAGCCACAGAGGTTTTCTGTGCTTCCATAGACAAATGTAGAGTAACTGTGTGGGTGGCATCTACAAGCTATGTTTTTTCTTTACCCCTTTCTTTCCTTGCAAAATAAAGCTTCATGCTCCCAATTTTTCTTATGCTGTTAAAATGTCATAAAAACATGTTTTCCTAATTGCCAATGGACAGCTACACCCATGCATTCAAGACAGCAGAAAAGAGGTAAGAGTTATTAGCAATAGATAATGCAGCAGTACTCCATTTTAA
>JANHZU010003270.1:130747-143040 GCA_032468055.1 Acrochordus granulatus
ATGAAGAAGCTGAATTGCTCTGGGACTTCAGAATTCAAACAGACAGACATCTGCCATATAACACTCCAGACTTAACAGTTATTGATAAGAATAATGGATGTGGATGTGGTTGTACCTGGAGACAGCAGAATAGAAGAGAAAGAACTGAAGAAAATACAAAAACCTGCAAATAGAAATAGAACAACTGTGGCAAAAGAAAGCAAAGGTGATACCAATAGTAATAGGGGCATTGGGTGCAATCCCAAGACACCTGGAGAACCATTGGCATTGACAAATTCATCATCAGTCAATTCCAAAAGGCAGTATTACTCAGAACAGCTTACATCCTGTGACAGTACCTTTAACAACATCAAAGAATAACATCTGCATATCCCAGGTCCTTGGGAAGTACTCGATAGGTAGATAAAAATGCCAAGTCCAATCTAAACATCTGGATGAATGAACCAGCATAATAAGCAGGCAAGTGCAAGTCACACATCAGTCAATGTAACCATCTAGCATTATTTATTATTAAATTTATACACTGCCCATCTTACCAAGAGGCTAATCTAGGCAACTTACAACCAAGTAAAAACAAGAAAAAAAATTAAAATAATGAATACTAACATTTAAAATTTACTGTACTAAAATTGGCAGAGACAATGTTTTCAAGCTTTTTTGGAAAGCCAAAAGGGAGGATGTGGATCTCACCTTGGAGGTTACTATGTTCCAGAGGGCAGGAGCCACAGCAGAAAAGTCTCTTCTCCTGGATACCACAAGCCAGAATTCCTTGACCCATGGGAAAACATTTCTGCCAGCAAGGATGTGGTGGGCCAATCCCATAGAGGTAAGACAGTTCCTCAGGTAACCTGGACCCATGCCATAAAGCGTTTTTAAGGTGATAACTAACATTTTGAATTGGACTTGGAAGCAAACTGGCAATCAGTGCAGTTTGTGCAACAGTCATATAACATGGGCCACCTTAGAGGCCCTAGAACTGCCCATGAAGCTGCATTCTGTGCAGCTGTAGTTTCAGAATACTGTTCAAGGGTAATTCCATGCAGAGTGTGTTGCAACAGTCCAGACATGAGATGACCGGGGCTTGAGTGATTGAACGCAGGGGCTCCCAATCCAGAAAGGGAGCAAGTGGCACACAACATAAACTTGTGCAAAGGCTCTCCATTTCTCCCTTGCTATATGGTTTTCTGATGTGTTATTACACTAACTGTCAAATGCAGGCTACTGATACATCAATTCTTCCCAGTCCAAAACCTGTATTGTTTGAATTTTGTTTGACTAGAAAAGGTAAGAGTTTCTGAGACCTAGATAATTATTATGGCTTTTTCAGGACTGTTAGTTTCACAAGAGCTTTTACTATTCCAGCTGGGTAGGATAAATGTTAACTTAGTTATTTTGATTTGCATAGGAATAATTCAGAATACAATAAGTTTCATGGAAGATTCTTGGACTAGAAACTATTGTTATTAAATCCTATGTTGGTACATTGGTCCATTAATCAGAACTGAAAGCTTTACATTGTCTTTCTCCATGGACAATGAAAATCTCATGATTACTTAAAAAAAAGGTAAAGGTTTTCCCTGTCCAGTCATGTCCAACTTTAGGGGGCAGTGCTCATCAATGTTTCATTGCTGAGGAGTCAGCATTATCCAAAGATGCTTCTGTGGTCATGTTGCTGGCATGACTATATGCCAAGGCTCATGGAATGCTGCTATCTTTCCCACCAAAGATGGTACCTATTTCTCTACTTGCATTTTTACATGCTTTCAGACTGCTAGGTTGGTAGGAGCTGGGGCAAATAATGGGAGCTCACCCTGTTATGTGGCACCTAGGTCTTAAACTCAGGCTACCAACCTCTGGGCAACAAGCCCAGAGGCTTAACTGCTTGGCCACCATGTCCTCTCATGATTACTTACTCCAATCTAAACCTAAACCTAACTTTTTACTGATTTCATAATCCTCTAAACTACATCAGTTTCTTGGAGGGTTGAAAGCCCTCTTTTAGTCAAATGAATGCATTTATTCGATAGAAGTGATCTTTCTCTACCCTTCACCATAATGTAAAATGGACAAGCTGAATCTGTAAATAATGATGAAGCCACAGATGAAGATCTGTGATCTAAGATAAGATTGGGACAACTCTCTATTGATGGGAACTGATTCATATAGCTCATTCTTCTCCAATCCAGTGCCTTCTAGATTTTGTTGGACTTCAGTTTTCAGAATTTAGCCAGAAGGTGTTTGGCCATTCTTGTACAAAGTCAAAGAAATTCCAATGTCCAGGATTCTTAGCTTGTGTAGCACTACAAACTAAGGTAGTTGAAGTAATGTTCAGAATCTGAAGAATGATATCAAAAGGAATGTCATTTTTTAGCACCATACTAATAAACATAGGAACCTCAAAAAGATCTTGAACTTGTATTTACATAGAACACTCAAAGTAATTCTGGATAGTGAACAGCTTTTAAAATAAACTGTGAAAGGGTTGAAGTTTACAAAGAATCAGCACCCTAGAATAGTTCCAAATATGTGGGTATATGACTATGATTCATCATTGGTAGACCATAAAATAGGACTGAATAAAGCATTGAAAGAGATATTTTGCAAAATGCCAAAGCACAAATAAAATACTTCTTCTGACACATTAACAGAGCCATGAGTTTGCAATTAGACACTGCCCCTGGTCATTCCCATTTTGAAGTGTATGTACAACTATGGACAATTTTTGAAGTAGCCAAAACATATTGCTGCTTTAACAATTCAGTGTTTTAATAAATTTTATTAAAAGTCTTACAAATAACATAAAAACTAACCCAAACTAATAAAGACTAAGAGCAGTAAGGAAAGGAAGAATAAAAAAGGGCAGAGAGAAATTGCGATTTTTTTTGCAGCAAATATAAGTATAGTTACAAAGCTATCTCTTATGATTTCAAAAAAGCTCAGTCTTTTTTTATTAACCAGTCTTTTTTCTAATCATCAAAACTACAAATCATAAGTGCATTTTCTTCCATTTCATGCAAAAAGTCTATAAAGAATTTCCAGTCACTCAAAAATGTAGATACTTCTTCTCTCTAACCTAAGAGGTTAATTTAGCCAGCTCCATCATCTTACCATGTTGCTTTAACAATTCAGGGAGCAGAAGAATCCACAACTGTGGGAGAGAGCAAGAAGTGATACTACTATGACACAAACTCTGCTTTTTTTGTACATGTGTATGATGTCACATACAAGCACACGTAAGGGCTTATTTGTAAATTTATTAACCTACAAGCCAGAATGTCTGTGTTGCCCACCCTTCTAGATTTAAGAAAGTTTACACCACAGGAAATAAAACATCAATTACAAACTTTCAGATACAAACTATCTGAAACCCAGATTCTTTATTAGCACTCAGCATGTTGCAAAATATTTCTTTCCTATGATTTGTACAGTCCTATTAAATAAACCCTTCATATAATCAGAGACAAAGATTCTAGGACTAAGCCATTCAACTTACTCCTGATTCTAGTTTTCCTGTCAGTACATAATTTATTCAGAAAAGTATTCTAGCATGTTCCTCAGTCTTTAGATGTACTGTACTCTTCCAAGAAAGAGAAAAGAGATCACATAGTTTCATGCAATTTACAAAAGTGAATGGAAGCATTAAGCATACTTTAGCAATGGTGTCAGAATTCTCCAACTGTGTATTAAAATTTGATATATCCAACTGAATATAATGTATTTTTATGTAATGGCTAGATTTCAAAATGATAGGCCTGTTTTTAATAGAAAAGGCAAAGGCAGAAAGAATATAGTCACCGAAATAGATTTAATTCTGCAGAAAGCTATATTTCTTTGCAGAATTTTAAAATGAATGATAACCAAGCACAAATGTGCAAAAAATATCATTTGCAATACAGTTGTTGCAAGCTATTGTTTCAAATTTAAAATAAAGGAAGGAGTGTAAAGTCTGCTTGTAAAATTCTTTCTCCATTCCCAGGTGAATGAAAGCTCCTTACTGTATCACACTGGTTAGAAAGGATCTCTAAATGAATGTATCACTTTCAGCCATACTGTAATAAAATTTCTTGAACTGAGTCATTATGGTTCATATATGTTGAATTACAACCTAGCATTTTACAAACAGAATAAACTAATCAAATCATGATCAGGTACAAGAATAAGTAATTGTTTGAGGTGGTGGTAACATGTTATGAAAGCTTCCACACACAAAAATACCATTAAAAAGCTGGCCTGCTCAGGAAACGACTGTCACGGAAATGGACAGTAAAAAACATTGACTAGAAATCAAGAGTTGTGGCTAATCTATTTTCCCTTTCTTTTCACCATGCTCTGTACCACTTCAATCTTCCTTTGCTTTTTTGTTTGAGCAAGTTTTTATTGGTAAATATATTCTTTGCAAAATCTGGGCATTTCCAAATAAAGCATTGGGTTGCAACAGCCACCGCTATTTTAATACATTAAATATGCTTTTAGGGACCTTATATGTTGGAAGAAATACAGGGTAATTTATTTACCACTTGTTCTAAGATGTCTCTATGCTTTACAACATGCCTGCTTTCTTTTGCTTTTATTTAATTAACAGACTCTAAAAATAAAATTAAGATCAGGTGAGTCAAGGTGCCAAAAAAAGGTTCTTGTGAGCACCTTGATGCTCCTGGGCATCACTTATGATCTTTGACTTAAATATGCCAAATGAACCCACTTTTGCCATCAAACAATCAGAGATAACCCTCAGTCAGTATTGTTTAATAATAAGTTTGAACTATATTCTTTCTTCTCCCCTACCCCCAGTATTATCATTATGATAAGTCATATTTAATCTTTTATTCCAAATGAAATAATTAAAGTTATATTAAGTAGCTGCAATTTTCACCTCAAGAAATTGGTCTGCTTCTTTTCCTGTCTGTGTTCCTTACAAAAAGAAAGCCAGGAGGAAAAAATGCATCTTCAAAAATAAGAATGCATCTTCCAAAAAAATGCTTCTTTCAAGGATCTTCCAAACCTATTTTCAATTTTAAAAATGTACTAAAAGAGTTAGTGGAACCAAACAGCTATGCATTACGGGACAACGGGACAACTAAAAGAATGTTGTTGGAAGCAATAAGTCTGGAGAACTATGGGATCAAGAAGAATAAAGGAAATGATAATGTTCCACGTGTGTAAAAATCCAACATATTACAAAAATAAGAGGACCCTAAAATAAGTGATTTATTTTAAATATATATCTTAACATGTTAAATTAGTGAGAATGTGGATAACTTTTCAAATAATCCATGTATCACTGACTATGCCCACTCATGAGATTGAAAAAAATTCTATACCAAAATGGAATACATAGACTATTCCCTCTATAATCTCTAAAAATTTAAGCGATAATATATTTGTTATTATTTAAGATACTACACTTTTTTGCTTTAGAAATAAAGAATTGTAATTTATTTCAGTTATAACAAAATATTCCAAAAGTTTCTTTAAATTACAGGAGGTGGATTCAGAATGGATAAAAGGTAAATTAGAGATGAAAAATGTGGTTGAGGGACATGACTGGCATGACCATTATTCATGCTTTAGTCATCTCTCGTTTGGACTATTGCAATACTCTCTATGTGAAGCTTCTCCTTGAAAAAGTTGTGAGGTCTAGTCCCATCTTAGCCATGAAAGCCAACTGGGTGACCTTGGGCCAGTCAATCACAAAATTTGGCTTCTCAGTCACTGCCCTTCTTTTTTGGAACAGTATTCTCCAGAGAATAGGTTAACCCTAACTCTTTGATTTTCCTAAACCAGTAAAACCTGCCGTTTTCAGCAAGCCATTTAGAGTCTGATGATAATTTTTAGCTTCTTTCATGGGAATGTTGTATATAATTTAACTGTCCCTTGTGCATTTGTTTTATTTTGGATTGTAAGCTGCCTAGAGTCATTTGTCATGATACTGGCAGCATACAAATTTAATAAATAAATAATAAAATATTTTTTAGAAAATTTAAAAAATAATTACAGATTAAAATGTTTTTAATCTGATTACTATATTCAGGTCTATAAGCGTCTCAAAGTTGGTTGTGTGACCAGAATAACAAATAAATCAAGAAAGGAAGGAAAGAAGAAAAGAAATAAATAAGGCATTCATCCATTTCCCTCTCTTACTACTGCATTAATGAAATAGCCTTAAAAACAATTGGATCCTTGCTAACATAGGAGTAAGTCTCAATGAATTTAGCAATGCTTATTTCTGAACAGACACATATAGGATTGTATTGTTAATATCTATTTTGAACAACACTATCATTTTGTTACAGTTTTATGAACTGTATGTAGCTTGGTTTAATTATACAGTACTGCAGCCTCATTATAGTATTAGATGCCTACGGTGTACGGCTAATTAGTTGTGGTAACATTGCATTTGGAATTTAGAAGAGGGTACAGTACATAGTAGCAATATTATCTATATTGGAATCAAGTGTGGTATAATGATTAATATGTTGGATTAGGCTGGGAAGATCATTTTTAGCCTCAGAAATCCAAAGGATTACTTCGGGCTTTTTCTCAACTTAGCACACCTCACAAGCATGCTGTTGTAGGGATATATAACAAAGGGAGATCTCCATAGAAAAAATCTTGAGTTCTTGGAAAAGAAATTAGGATAGAATTAGGATAGAAATCAAATTTGAAAAGAGTTTTTTCAAAATTCTGGTGAAAATTTGTGATCAAAATAGTCTATTTTATCAAAAAATACTAATTTCCCACATTACTCACAACTTCTATAGACACTGTAATTGATGGTAATGTTAAGAGATTGCAATTAATTGTAGCTGCTAAATGAAAACCCACACCCTATCAGGCAATATAGAGCTTATTCTTATAAAATCAACTTTTTCTTGTCTTTCTTCCCCCTTTCTTTCTTTTTTATGGTTAAGAGTGAAGGAGAGAGAAATAATGCTTCCACTTACAGTATATAGAAAATAAATATTGGATAGCATAGATTATTATTATACTGCTTCAAAAATTTTCATTTTGTATTAATAGGTTCACTTTCACAATTAGAATACACATATGTTTACAGAGGAAGAAAATTCATCAGAGATTATATCAATTGGTCTGATTCTGAGGGAGTTTGACTTTCTCCTCTAGTACATACAATGGTTTGCCTGCTTAGGTCAAAGTGAAAAGATACGAGTTTTTGTTATATCTATTTTTTTTTACTGAAGATTATATCAGAATTTGCATCAGAACATGTTCTTTTCCAAGAACAAGAAAATTTATGACTTCTGGGTGTGGCTATTTTTGAAAGATTGACTTGTTAGAAAATTGCAAATATTCTGTATATAAGGCACGTAATACACAGTATTACTTCAGACTACTTTGCTAGTCTTAGCAAATGTTAGCACTAATTAACATAAGATATTTATATTAATTTTCCTTTACAGTTTTAACTCTTTTAAAGTACAGTGTAAAGGACAACTCTTTTTATACATGGAAAAGTTCGTTCTTTGGATAAACATGGGCACCTAACAAAAAAGAACAGCGTTCAAGAGGCTATATTTGGTTTTCCATTCTTATTCCCTGATGTTCAGTGATCAACCTGTTAACATCATCATGCACCATTAAGTCAGTGTTGACTCTAAGTAACCACATAGATTTTCTCCATGACAATCTGTCCATCACCGGGTCTTCCAGCAGTATACCCATCATTACTGTAGTTGAGTCCATCCACCTTGCTGCTTGTTATTGTCTTCTCTTTCCTTCCACCTTTCCCTGCATCAGAACATTCTTTAAGGAGTTAGGTCTTTGCATAACATGCCCCACTATTAGTTCTCAGATCCTAACCCATCTAGCTGTAGTTTCAGTAGACAGCATTTGCTATATGTACAAATGCCATGGTCTTGGGTTATATTGGTTCTTCACCTCTTTACCCAGGTTACACATCACAGAAGTCTATATCTTTAAGCTTGCCGTGATTTTCCTAAGGAAATTGGAGGACTCAAAGACATGTAAATCTAAACTTTGTGGTACACAAAGCATGGCTTAGGATATGAAAATCTAATTGTTGTGATTTATTTAAAAAACTTTGGTTAAAATTAACCACTGCTAAACATAATATACAAATTTTATCTTACTTCCTTATGTTTTCACATAAAATTCACTCACAGTGTGTTTTCTTCTATTGAATCTGTGTTCTAGGAGCATGCCACAGCTAAAATAGGTTCCTGGTTATCATATTTTTGTAGCACTATCCAGAAGGAATCCAGAATGTGTTCTATATATTCTGTTAAAAGTTCTTCTGGCTTTTTCTAAATCACATGAAAATGCTTAAGCCTTTAATATTTAATGTCACCTCAAAGTAGAAATTGTTAGATTCAAGGAAATGAAAAAGAGTTGATAGCAGTCAACAACCGTTTCGTTGCATCAGGCAGAGTGTTGATTTTATTTTATATTGTTTAAGATCATCATATTATTTTTTATTACAGAGGGCCAAAGATCATGGGGTTCTGTAATAGCAGAATATTCCAGAGTACTGCAAAGGAAATCTGGCAACTTTGGGCTGTGTAAAATAGATGAAATTCTCTATTAACAAAGTATTTGGATATTGTTCGAAGTTTACTTGGATGCATTTATACTAATAAGAATTTAAATTTAACTTTGTAAATTGAAATTAACATTCTTAAATGTCACTGGCATTGGAGTTACTGTAAAGTGTATTGTAAGATTATGCTATTTTTTTTAGAACTGGGAAGATTCAAGATCAAGTCTACCTATAGCTATGGAAGCTCACATGGTTCTAGCAAAGGACATTTTCATAATAGAAGGTCAACAACAATTCATTGCAAATTATGTCAGTGATCCTATTTGTATTATATTTTAAAGGGAAAGGAAATAATAATTTCAATACTAAATAAGCAATAAAGACATACTGTAATATCGAACATTAACAAATTGTGATAAAAAGTCAGCAAAGAGGCATAGAGATATTGCAGATGAATCATGAAGCTATATGGAATTCAACTGTAAGCTCTGAAATTTGTTTTTAAAGTATATGTCATCCTATTCTTTTAGCAAAATAGTACTCACTGAAATTATACCTATAATTAAAAGCAGTGATCAATTAGAACTAGATGCAAAAAAAAACAAAAATAAGTTGATCCTTCCTCTATGAAAAAACTACACCAGACATTAGAGTAAATGATGATTAAATATCTCCTATGCTTTAAATCAAAATGTAATACAAGCAAATAAAGATGAGGAAGAGATGCCTCTGCTTTACTTTCATCCCATATGAAGTAATTCCAACCTTGCAAACATATTTTCAGCCTGGTAACAGTATCCTAATTAGTATAAAGCAAAATAAATTCAACTGATGACCAGTAAACTTTCTAATTAGGATGCATGGTCTATAAGAACTGTGGAAGTTCACATTATAAACAAAATTCTTATAAAGATATGAAATATGCTTAAGAATTTTATATAAATATGTTGTATAAATATATACTGATATCCATATCTTAAAAAGAATATCACCTCAACATTATCTCAGAAACCTTTAGAAGAACACTGAAACAATTTCTGAAGAAAGTAAAAGATGAAAAGGCTTATTTGCCAATCACAGATTCATTAAACAGTGAATAAGGGTACATAATTTATTTAATGGAAATCTCTTGAATTAAACTCTGAACTTTTAAATAATTCTCCTGTAAAGAATCAGTTTATTACAGTGGCATGTTCTTTTAATTATTTTCTCAATGAATCATTTAATCAGTAGTTGTAAACTTCAATTTCTCTATTGCCATAATTTTGAAATGCGAATGTAGGCTTCTAAATATTCAGTAGAAAATTTGCCCTCTTTAATTATATATCAAAACTTCAGCTTTGGATTAGCAAGCAGCTTATCCAAACACTGTATTTTGCTGCTTCATTTTTTTAGAAAAAACTATAGTTGGAAAAAATTTAGGTTTCTTCATTTTCACAGCAATAAACTACAATGTATAAAGAAGCAAAACTTGTTTCTAGTGTTATATTTCAAGAAACATGTTAATTAATCTCTGTGCCTTGAGATGTGGACATTTCTTTGCAGAGAAGTTGAACAGAGGTGTATAGAGATGTTTTGTGAACTTTGCATGTATTTTCAGGCATTTTCAGATAATTATAATCCCTATTACATTGCACTTATTCTACCTTTTGCTAAGCAAATGCAGCCAATCTGTGCTTCTGTGACTCCATTATTATTCAGAAATGTCTGAGATACCTGTTTTTTTTCTGAAAGTGAACTTTATTTAGACCCATCTATATAGAGATCATTGGAAAATTCAGGCATCAAATTGACGTTGATCTAGATTTTCAGCTTGCGCTTTTAATTTTGCAGCAAGTATAGCAAGGATTATAAATGTTGCATAAAGGTGCAATTTATTCCAAACCTGCTTTCTTAGAGTTTCTGTTGAATTCAGTGGAATTTACTTTGAAATAAATACACTTAGGGCATAGCTGCAAGATATAAAACAACAACTTGTGAACACATAAACAAGGGAGGCTGCAATTCTGCAGTTAAATAAATCTCACTGAACTCAGGTAGGATTTACTTCTGAGTAAACCCTGAGTTGGTAACAACTGGCAGGGAAAATATTTATCTTTTTAAAAAAAGCATGGCGAGGATTGTGTTTAGTTGTCTCCTGACTATTCATCTATTTCAGAACTTTAGGGACAAATGCAAAGTACAGTATCTTCTTTTCTCTCTTTATTCAGGATATTGTTCCAATAGCAGCCATTGCTGTTTCCATGCTCTATGATCCATCTTTGCATTTCTGAAATTTCAAAATACCTTAAAGAAATCTTTCAGTCCCAGGACCTAAGATTAATTTAAACTGTAGGGCTTTTAGGATTATCCAACTAGAACTTAACCTGTCCATTTCTGTAAAGTCATATAGTTTTAAAATCCGGCAGGCCGCCATCTCGGTTGTGAAGGGCACTGGGGCTAACTGGAAAGTGTCAAACAAGGTAACAGTGAGGAATGATGCTATCCTGGGAGCAGGTCCAATTGAGTGAGCCTGGAGCCATGATCAGTGCGCTCTTCGCCATTCAAGTACATTCACATCTTCTGTGTGGGACGACCCGACCCTCCGCGGGAAGGTTAACTGTCCAAGAAGTACTCAGATTTCATCACTGGCCTTCGAGACCCATTAGTCGGTCCATTATTCACGTAGCTGCTGAAACACCATTTAGTAAAACGGGGTGAGAAAGCACTGATGAGGAATAGGAGCGGGGGGCCCCGCGAACCTGCTCGTTGCCGCTTCCACTCACCCTCCCTTCATCCTCCTTGTTTGGTCCCGCTTAGTAACTGAGGCTGCCGACCAATCCTCAAGCTGCCAGCCGGCTTCGTAGCTTGACATTGGCTGTTTCTGCCGAAGGTCCTTTATCCAATCCCCAAGCTCGATGTTTCTTCTCAGACAAAAGACAAGCAAAGGGGCTCTCGCAACCGGGGCCAGCTAACGTGCGCTCCCCCTCCCCCTCCCGACATTCACTTTCCGCCGCCGCCCCCCCGCCGAGCTGACGTCCATCCTGGAAGCGAGCCAGAAATGGAATATGCAACTGCCTTTTCCTGAAATGAGGAGAGCGGAGAGGAAAAGTGGAAATGTATACATGTATTCAACCAGCCTCCCTCTGCGCCATTCCCACCATCAAATAACGCTGTTTCTGCAGATACTGTAAAAAGCCCGCAGGCCCTTTTCTGTCACAAAGAACTTGAAAATTTTAGCAGTGTATCTGAAGCTGTTTGAATATTTGCTGAAACAACTAATCTCCATATTGAGCATAATAAGACATAGGGCCTTTAAAATGCCTAAACTCTTAAGCTTGCTAACCCTAAACTAATGGAAATCTTTAAGGACAGCAACAAGCTGATCCTGGAATTGAGTTTTCTGACAAGTCTGCCATTGTTAAACTAGAACAGATTCTCATCACGAGACCTTGGTCCAAAGTAAGGACACAAGCTTGGTGATAAATTAAATCTCAATTTCTAATTAGAAACCTAATTAGAATGACGGCAGGTGTCACTGACATTTCTCCAGATGTAAATAATGGCATAATAGGCCAAAATTTCCATCTTTGTATATTCTGTATGAATACGAAGCAACTGCCTGTTGACCAGTGGTGATTGTGCTGGTAGTTCCTCCATATGATGTCCTTACAAATAGTCCTGCAAGGCTTGGCTATGGATCACAAATATTACAGTGAATAATAATGTCAATAATTTATGTGTGTGTCTATCAATGAGAATCTATATATCTATATCTATACCATCTTTATTGTAT
>JANHZU010003270.1:145711-164593 GCA_032468055.1 Acrochordus granulatus
CCCTCGTCTTAACAGAATTATTATTTTTTTGTCCACCCGTCTTTTATTTCGGATTTGCTGAATAAGCTGAAATAAGCGGCTCCGCTCCCCCGAAGCAAAGGGGAAGCTGACGGGGGGGATTTCTTTTGCTTCCTGAGAGGGGAGTGGTTTTCCTGAAGAGGAAGCCATCGAGCTGTTCTTAAGAAAGTTTCTTCTCTACCCCCTCTCTGTTTTTGTCCGTGCTTTGGAGGCTAGACTTCATTTCGTGCGGTGCCAGACTCTTATTTTTTAAAAAGTAAAGCCCTGGCAAGAGAGCTCCGAGCGATCGTCGCCCACCTGCCCGTTTGTCACAATGTACAATACAGTGTGGGACATGGATCGCGATGAGACGGACTGGAGGGAGGTGATGATGCCGTATTCCACGGAGTTGATATTTTATATCGAGATGGACCCTCCAGGTAATGCAGTTTGTCAGTTTGTGTTCAGGATTAGAATCGCGGTGCTTTTTCAGTGTCAGCCATCTGCAGAAGTTCATTGTTCTCTCTTCTCCAGTGGTGCTGGCTTTGGCTTTCTTTCCCTGCTGGAAAGGAGGGGGGAAAGCTGTGCTTGACTGGAAGCCTGTAAACTTTGCTCTTATTCTATTCTAGTCACCGATTTTAAAGGACTAGATCCTGTAAAGGTGGAAAATACTATCTAAATTCCAAAATCTAGGCATCCAGTTTTCCTCTCCTCCAAAGTTCTCTTTATTGTATTCTAATCTGCCACCTTTTTTTAAGAGTTGGTTTATGTGCCAACTAACTAAATATTTGGTTGTAAACATGTAAAGCTGCTTTTTTTCTAAGATTTTTTTTCCCTTTTAGTTTTTTCAGTTCCATATTGGCTTGTAGCAAAAAAAAAAAATTGGTGTCCAATCCTGTGCTTGTTTGCTTGAAAATCTGTCCCAGTTAAGTTCAGTGGGCTTTTAAGGCTAAGTAAGCATGCATATTATCACAGTCTAAGTACTCTTAGAGGGATTAAAAACATTCAAAGATTAGATATATTTCCATTGTTTAAGAAGTATTGTTCTTACTTTGCTCCTACATAGTGCTGCTTTGTGCCTAGCAAGGAATAAGATACAAGAGGAGCCAGAGGTTGGTTGACTCTCTGGTGATGTGTTTAGAATTATGACTGTGAGAGTTTCAGAGTGCCCAAAGCTTCCACTTCAGTGAAATCTTCGGTATGAAAAATATATCTGTATGCACTTAAACATCATTTTTGTTTTTGAAAATATAACATTGAAATAAAATTTTTACATAGAAAAACCACTCTTGCCATTACTTGGTATTGCTCATCTCTATGCAGATGGGGTGGTTCATTATATTGTAAAGCAAAGTAAGGGCAGAAATTATCCTTATCAACCAGATGTAATAGCTCTAACTTGAACCATGGTGAATATGCTTATTTCTCATATCTCTGGAGAAATGTATTCAGTAAATTACAAAAAAGTTAATTGCTGAATGCATGATAAGAGAATTTTCAGGTATCCAAATTTTATAAAAGTATTGCTTTGGTATTTCTCTCAGGTTTAAGCCCCTTTGAGTCTTATAATAAATTATTTTCTATTTTTTAAGAATAGTCTTCTGGATACTGAAAAACTGCCACTGTGGGTCTTTTATTAATATAGTATTATAGTCTCAATGTTTGAATCCCATTGAATTAAGCAGAATTTTTTTAAGAGTAATCATATATAAGAATAATACTGCTAATCGCTAAACATGCACAATTTTTAGTGTTTTCTTACAAGCACTTATCTTCATTTTACTAATATTTGGAGTTTGATTGAAGTTGTGATACAGTATGGTAACAAAATTAAGTACTGTAGAAGTTTAGAGTAACCCAGACTCTTAAGATCTTGATTTTTTTATTTTAAAAAACTATTTTTAATATATCTTTCATTTCCATTTAAATGTCACTTTTTAAACAAGAACACATCACAATGCATGTAGCTGAGACCTGCAGATACATCTAAGAGGTTCAACAAAGCTAAAATTCATTGTAAAACTATACTGTTTCATTTATAATCTTTCTGTGATACAAGCTTTTTATACTCTAGAAAGGGAAAAGTTGAATTTCTTTGAAGTAATAATGCAAATGAAGCAGAATCTGCATGGGACAGTTTTTCAGTGTTCACTTCAAGAGGTTTTAAGAATACAGGTTTAGGTAGCAGAATGTAACAGATGGTATTGGTGAATGGCATTAAAGTACTAGCTATAAGTTCATACTTTTAGCTGTGAACAGGTAATACCGCTTCTAAGAATAGAGCAAGCAAATCATTAGAATCCTTATTCCCACTCACATTTTGATGCTTCATCAGACATGTATCTTGTTTCTTTAAATTCATGAGAACAGGTAACCAGGTAACTTGTTCCATAGGTTTTAAAGAAATTGTGTTCTCTGCGGGCTCCATCTCTGCAGCAATTCTATGGCTGTGCAAAATAACATGGTCTTCAAAGTACTTTTTATGCTAGGTAATTAGGTGGATTGTTGCAGTTCTGATAGGCAGCATTGTATATGTGTGCCTATAGGCTTATTCTTAATGCCTTGCAAGCTCATTGTGCTTTCTGAGTCTTTTAGATAGTTTTAATTAAAAATGGGAAGGTAGCATATTATAATGTGAAGCACCAGCCTGTAGCATCATATTTGTTAAAATAATTTCTCTGAGCTACTCAAAGGCCCGTAGGTATTCAGAGGACTAATAAAAAATTATCATTAATACAGCTCAGTGTTTTGTTCAGAAGTATGCTCATCTGTTCAAAAAAGGCAAAGATAAGTTGAAAGGATAGAGAACATTCTGGGGGATAGGGGAATAGAAGTGTGGAGAGCAACTTCTTTCTGTTCTGGTAAATGTATGCTATGTGGCTGATTATAACACTATTAACATCTATTTAATGAAGAGACAAATTCCCCACCCCCATGTCATCATTTTGTGAACATGTCTATAATATACTCCCAGAAATTCAAATGTGCATTTTTTTTCCAAAAAGTTTATTATGGTCAAGTTACTTGTATCTAAGCATTTGTTGAATGCAACTTTTCATTTAAGCTTTGATTCAATAATTATTTGTGACTATAGAGCTCTATTGTTGTCTTTTCAGATATGAGATGCTTTGGTTGGGGAAGGAGCTTTGCTGAGTGTTTATTCAATTTTTGAATAGTTAATACAGACAAGTTCATGGAAAATGAGAAACAGATCCTAAAAGCTTTTTTTTAGGTGCAGAACTGTGAAAAAGAAAAATCAAAAGTAAACGCACAGAATAGAGAAAATATTGGAGGTAATCATAGTGTCTGTTTGTAAGCATTGGATATTTGTCCTTAAATAATTCTGATACTTTAAAACATACATGTTGAATTTTTAAGAAATTAAGATTTTTTCAAGCACAATTTAAATTGGTTAATAAAGCACATGAGTGGAGAACAGGGATACACTGAGTAATTTCACCCTTGATGTCTTAATTAATTGTTCCTCTGATACCTGCATGTATGATACAATCATGAACACCAGAAAAATGCCTATTAGGGGTAGACTACCTGAAATGGCCCAATTTCTCTGCTTGATCAATTTAAATGATCAAGCAGAGAAATTTAAATTGCATTTAAATTACTGAAATGCAGCACTGGAAAGGTGTAGGCCCAATAGTAGTTGTTCCCAAGATTTTTCTTAAGCGGTTGAGACTCCAGGCTTTATGGTGAAAGCGGGAGACTGTGAGTTCTAATGCCGTCGTCTTAACCATGAAAGCTGGCTGGGTGACCTTGGGCCAGTCACACACTCTCAGTCCAAGTCACCTCACAAGTTTGTTGTGGTGGGAAAATTTAGAGGAGGAGGGTGTGTTGGATATGTTTGCCACCTTGGGTTCTTCATAAAAATAATAAAGGTGGGATACAAATAAATAGGTAAAACTATTATGTATTTTAATTGAAGATTTTGAGGATGTACAAGATCTAGTCCTGATTAGTCCTACAATGCATCTAGTCCTGATAGAAAAGCTTCACTCTTTTCAGTGGACTAAAAAATGCATGATTTCAGAACAGCAGCCTGCACTGCTGATAACATAATCTACTTATTTACAAATGGTATGCCATTTTAAGCATTTGAAAACTTGAATTTAAGCAGCTTCCAATCATAGAATAAAATATATACAGTAAAATACAAAGCAATAATTATTGAACTTGAAGATCAATTATTAATATCAAAAAACAAACCGTTATAAAAACTCACCAGGTAACAAACATATAATTCAAACACAGCAAAAAGCTTGTTCCATGAATACTACATGAAACAACAGTATTTTAACTGCCTTCCTAATTTTAATAGAAAAAGAACCATCCCAACTTCAAGGGTAGAGGAAAAAATGTTCCAGATACTGAGGGCAATCATTTTTGGGAACTTACCCCACCTCTTTCCCAAAAGGCAGGGAATTATAATTTCAACTCTGCTCGTTGAAATCAAAGGAGATTTTGCATGGTGTCTAATACCTAGGACCAAACCCATATAAGACACTAGACAATCCCTGACCCATTGGATCATCTTTTCAGAGATCTTTCCTTATCTCAAGAGAGAAACAGAATGACCAAGGGGGGAAAAAGGCATAGGAGTGGAGCAACTTCCAACTTCAGTCAGCTGAAGGAGGGCCAGTCTATCAGATCTCTAGCAGCCAAAGGAGGGGGCAGTCTAATTGGCCTCCAGAAGGCAAGGGTGGGATCAATCTACTGAATCTCTGGTGGTGATAGCACAGCAGCACTGAAGCAATCATAACGTCAAATTTCAGTCCCATGGGGGTCATGGTCTCAGATTTTTGACATTTTCTATAAGTCAACCCATTTGAGATAACTTGGTTAAAAATGGTTATCTGTGATCCATTGTTTTACCAGATTACACACACGGCAGTTTTAGTATACAAATTATTAGTAATAACCAGCACTTTGAATTGCACTTGGGAACAAAACTGTAGCCAGTGTAGCTCCCATATTAATGATGTAACATAGGATATAACAGCTTTCACTTATTAATATCACATGAGCAGCTGCGCTTTTTTATCAACTATAGTCTCTGGTCTTCAAGGATAGTTCTGTGTAGAACAAACTGTAAGAGTCAAACTTCACGGTGATAAGGATGTGATATATTGTTAATTATATTTCCCATTCCAAGAACAGCTTCAATTGGTATACTGAAGCTGGGCAAAGGCTTTCTTGCTTGTGGTTCTAGCAGGAGCTGCATGTTCAGGAGGATTCCTACTGCAGATCATGCCCTCTTTGGAAACTTCAAACCTGTCCAGAGCTAAAACTGGAGTAGAATATGGCTGCATTTAATCTGTCTATTAATCACATATCACCTGATGCCAGTCAATGGTTTTCCTAGCAACTTCATGTAAATATTAAGCAATGTAAAAGGACAGAGCTGAACCCTACAGCAGCCCATACTGGAGTAGCCAAAGGCTTGGTCTGACTTCTACCATACTCCTGACTGAAACCACGCATTTAGGAAAGAGGAAAACAGTGCCCCTCCCCCAGCAGTGGTATTGAAGGCTGCTCAGAAATCCAGGAGGATTAAAAGAATTGTGCCTTTCCTATCCAGATCACACTACCCAGCAAATCATATACAACAGCCATCAGTGCAATGTCCATCCCATATTCAGACTGAAAGGGATCCTGCTTTATCTATGATCTCTGTTGTTGCCAACACTCCTTAAAGGAGAAGATTGGGAATGTGGCAGAAGTCTTCCATGTTGGCTATTGGAGAGCAGCTTCTTGAGGAAGTGATTTAGTTGTTTAACTGGTGGTGATCTCTTTCAGATCAGATGTATTTAGTCCTTATTTTTAATGAGCATTACTTTAGGCATAGTATATTTCATTTCCTGTAGGTCTTCAATATACGACTGAGAATCCCATAGTCAACTGAAAAGAATCTGTTCAGAGGCAATTACTTCAAGGATCAAGGATCACTATTCTTATAACCTAAATTCCACAATCTTCCTGGAGCCTGAAACCCTCTCAGCAGCCCAGCAAATCATTACAGTACTTCTTTTTTTAGTATAAAATGCAACTTTTTTTATCCTACTAGCATTCACTCTGTGGGGCACAGTGGCATAGCAGTTAAGGTCTGGGCTTGTCAGTCAGAAGGTTGGCAGCCCAAGTTTGAGACCCAGGCATTATGTAATGGGGTGAGATCTTGTTATTCAAGATCTCACCCAGCTCCTGCCAAAACATGACCAAGGAGTGTCTTTGGACAATGCTGGCTCTTCAGCTCTGAAACAGAAATGAGCACCACCCCCTAGAGTCAGACACAACAGAAAGGGGAAACCTTTACCTTTTTTTTAGCATTCACTTACCTTATTAATATTTGAATGGGAGACCATAGAATATATTTGAGTTGTAGACAACATGCAGCAGTTAAAAAAATCCGAAAACACTAGCAAACAACTTCTGTATTGTTGCCAAGAAAACTATATGAGCACGTCTATGAAGTTACCAGAAACTGAATTTAAGCAGCTTTGTTTAGACTAGAGGAATCTGTAAACCAGCACTCTAATCCCACAGAAATTAGCCATGTCTGTGGTAAGCCTAACATAAACTAGCTTTTTCCCAGCTGTGTTCCTTTGCAATTAATATGTAGAGGTACTCTGCCTTTGAAAGTAGAGACAATATGACTTCCAGTAACTGCTGATAGTCTTATCTTTAAATCTATTAATAAAGATGCAACTTTTTCTGAAAGATTCCTCTACGTATAACATGTTTATCTAAGTTCATTATTGTTCTTTATTGTAGTTGAACTTTTGCCAGTATTGTGTCCATAAACTTTTGAGTTTCTTTTTAAACAGGAAGTGAAATGGTGTACAAATATTTTAAATACTGTAGAATAAATACTGGATTTGGCAATACAAATTGCCCAAATATCTTGTTTCATTAATATTTAATAAAGCAGTTCTTGAAATAAGGTTATGGTTGTGGTTATTAGTATCATAAGTGAGAGAAATTAATCTTGAATAATTCTGAGAAATCAATGTGAGGGTCATTAAAATTCTTTAATGAGATGTGTTCATAAGGCACATTTTCTTACACACTTAATTGACTTAACACCTCCAAAATTAAAAGTAAATTTAAAGGCCTTTTCACATATTAATAGCTGCAGTTTTCAGTGTTTGGATCAAAAATTTAATGCTATTAGGAAACTGAAATATAGATTGTTGACTTATTTCTATAATCTTCATGGATAATTTTTAATAGTGATATTTTATTTTAAATAGTATTTTGCAGTTCTTGAAGGAAAATCTTCAAAAATACCAAATAAAAAAATGATTATTGATCAAAAATACTGCTATAGTTTGCATGCAGGAACTCCTTACTTATCATACATGTTTATAAATTTCTTCAATTAAAGACTTTTTTTCAAATTGAAAATATTGTATGTGCAGATATGTGTTAGACAGAATTAGGAGTTTCTCCAAATATTCTGCAAGCACTATAAACAATGGCGCCAGCAGGGCTTTAAGAAGGAAGTTGGGTTTATCTTTTCTCCTTCCTTCTTCCAAAGACAACTAGGTTCCGGAAGCTTCAATGCAAATCTAAAATAATGGCTTTAAACAAAAGAAAATGTTCATATTAGAAACAGAGGTCAGTTTCCTCACTTTTAGAACTTCACATTAGCTCCATTTGTAATTGAATCCTCTGGGATTTTCAGCAACCCAATCTGTTTGATATTTCGTTGCAGAAGACATATCTGCCTTCTGAGGGAGGTTCACAGATGTGCAACTCTGTTTGGCTGTTAGCCATTAATTTGCAAAGTTGTTAATTATTCTCTCACAACGTAAAACTTCTCAGTATCTTCTAGCTCTCCTCCACTTTCCTGGCTGTTAATTTGGGCCTTGAAACAAAAATCTTGTCTCTTTCTTCTAATCCAAGGGCAGAGCTTCTTGCAAGTCTTTTTACAGTTTTCTCTTCCCTCATTACATTTTTATATAGCAACAGCCAAAAGACTAGCTGATTCATTTTGTCAAAACTTATTTACAAATCCTGATGAAAAAAGCTTGCACTTTTGCTGCTTTGATTTATGAGCTGGGAAGGAACATCTTACTTGAAAACTTAAAGATGAACGGTCTGTACCCACCACCATTCCCAGAAATTTCCAGATATTTAATATGCCAGATTTATTTTGACGGCAATTCTCCTTGCACGACTATTTCCACAATTTAGACCCAGTGCATTATATTACATTAAGGACTCCTTGCCAGTTGTGCTAGATGAAGCAAATCTCATAACTTGGTATTTTACTCAAATAGCATCCTGTTATCTGTGGACTGGATTTAGTTTTTCTGCTGCTCCTTCTTTGATATTTTTCATTTGGTCCAAAATTTCCTGAATGTTCAAAACATATCTGGTAGCAATTATAATAGGTTTCAGATTTTTCTCCCAGCTTTTTCTGACTATTTGGAGAGATTATCTGACCTGTCAAGAATATTGTAATACAAAGAGAAAGAAATTTAGGAATACTTTTGATACTTTTCAGTAAGCAAATGAAAGGTAAATCCCACCTATGTCAATTAGAGCTAATAATGGGTCCTAATAATATATTTTATAATGGTTCTTGTCCCTTTTATTCTTAATTTTTTATAAAGGAATTTTGTAACTTAGCTGGTTTAATTTTTTCTTGATTGGTAATTGGTTCCTTGCACATTCTAATCTACAAGAACAATTCAAACAATGCCAACCAGGCTTCCTGGCATGGACCAGTTCTGGGTATCTGATAACATAATTACGTAGTCTAAGAATAAACTTGAACCCTCTTTGACTTTTTCATAGAGATCTTCTTATGTCCATAGCTTTTTGCTGAAAGGGAATAGCCATCACTGGAGTTTTAGATAGTATTCAAGAATGCACCATTTCTGTTTTGTTTGTATCTATAACAATTACCAATTGACATCCACAAATCTGCCCAGGCTCCAGTGCACCTAAACTATATAGGGAGTCACAGTTGCAATTGCTAGATAAGCAGTCATATAAATCAGTATGATGAAAATAGATTTATTTTAAAATATATTAAATAGGTCCAGCATGCCGAGTCATATATTTTAATACATTTTATACACAAGGTTTCTCACTAAGACTTTTCTGTTGATCTTCAACTGCATCAAACAAACCTTAAGTTTGGGAATAATTCTGAGAAATCAATGTGAGGGTCATTAAAATTCTTTAATGAGATGTGTTCATAAGGCAATTTGGGACTCACTTGCATTCTCAAATACCTTTCTCCAACTGATATGCTCACTATCAGATAAAGTCAGGACTCTGAACTCTTTACATTCTCTCTTGGGAAAAACCTATCTCTAATAAAACTGGAAACAGCCTATGTCTAAAAATGCTTCTAATGGCACTTGGCTACAGATGTTTAGTTTATATTAAGATTAGCTACAATCCCTTCATTCCACATTGTGAACATTCTTTTTTAAAAAGGTTATCTTACTGTCTCTTTATTGAGGTCATTATTCATTGTTTCAGCCATTGGACCACTTGCTTCATTATAAGAGTAGTGTTTAATATATTTAAGAATATTCTTAGTCAGATCTTACAGATTTGAGTCACATAGCCTTCTTTTCTACAATTGTGGTGCATTTTTTTCCCATTTCTTTGCTCTTTGTGGTTTTCTTTTCACCTCCAAGCAGTTCCCTTTCTTCTAGAAAACTTTCCCTTTGAGGGCCAGTTGTTTTTGTTTCCTATAAAAGGCCCTAAGGCTAGGCTTGCCAATCTTGTTCACCATGAAATCTTCAGCCAGTTCCAGAGCACAACTATCTGAATGGTATTCTGAAACATGCTGACATAGAGCCTCTAGTAAAATGGATGCAAATTGGGAGATCATCAGACTAAATCTTTGACAAGAATAGTAGTGACCCTTCTCTACCATAGGGTAGCAATATATATCAAGTCAATTTTTGTTGAAAACTTATCAATTGAAAAATATCAGCATAGGGTTTGAAATCTTAAGCTGCTACTTTTTAATTGATAGCACTTCAGATATGAAGACAGCAGAATTCATTGATCTTGCTGAATTAAAATGAAAAGTGTGTATAGATGCCTATCCCCTCCATTACAAGAGAAATATATGCACATTAAAAGGTAACCATGCTGATGAAGGGAAAATTAAATCTGTGGAGACAGTACACTTTCAGATCAACTGAAATGTCATAATTGCATCCTTCTGAGTTGTTTATACATTTGTTTTGCACATCTGCCTGCCAAACATATACAAAGCATGCAGAGATGGATTTCCTCCATCCCCAGATATTGTTTGGTAGCCTGATCAGATAATTTCATTCAACATTTTTTTATCCCCCAAAGCTTAGTCATAACATTCAAAGTAGAAGTTAAGGGCAAAATTCCTTTCAATTCAAATTGCTTGAGCAACAAACTTTGCATAAGTGAACTATTCTCTGTTGCATTAGAATTTGAAATGAGATCTGCTACAGCACATTGACTTCACTAAAATAACTTCAGTAAAGTGAATTATAGAATGGAGTTTTAATTTGTGTTAAGCAAAAAAAATTGAAAAATATGTTGTGCAGAACTGTTACCATTTTCTAAGAATAAACTTTTGTGAAGAGAACTTTACTAGATGTGTGAAGATTAGATGTCATAGTTGCTGAGTCCACATAAATTACAGAGAACACAATGTAAACTATATATATGTATCTTTAAAAAGATTGATATAGCCGTTAGATGACACAATCTCCTAAAATTCTGTGGTATGAATCATGACCACATTCATTGAATTTGATCTTTACGTATTTCTTTTGTCAGCTAATGAAGTTAGTTTGTAAAACATGCTTTTTCTCTGTTATCTATCAACTCAACTTCAAAGTACTCGTGAGTTCACAGATTTGTTGTAAATTTCTCCAATGTTAACAGAGAACATTATACATAAGTGGTTGTGGCATAAAGCTTCTGCAGAACATTTCAGCCATTGTTATTATTATTTCATTTCAGAAGTCAATTTCCTTCTTACTGGCAAAGATTTTTAAACCAAATATTAAATGTGAAGAAATATTCACTGATGAAGTAACATTGAAATTATTATGAGTAGAAAATAAGTACGATTGAAAAGGAAGGTTTTTTTTCCCACTGGGCAAGACTAGTGGAAAAATATCTGGATCACTGGATATTAAGGAGGAGCAGAGCTTGAGTGTACAATGGATAGGATTTGCTTCGTTTTGGGGAATCTGATTATCTTATTTTATACATCATTCCAAGTGGTCTCTCTGCACTTTGTGTGTATCTGTTGCTTCTCCTGCACATGGTATTCTTGAACTGTCTGAATTATTATTTTACTAATATATTTGACTTTGAAAGAGACATTTATTTTTGCAAATCATTGCATAAAGATGATCTCATTCTTAAATTTACAGTATAGTTATATCCTGTACCTGCTTGTTCAGAGGCTGATTCAGTGAGTACTTAATAAGAATAGATCAATATGTTAATATTGATATAATATATCAATATCAAATAAGATCAATATGTTTCACATTAATTAGAAATGTCTATGCTATCCTTCCCAATATTTGTTTTGAGTTGACACAGAATAGTTTTCCATATCTACTACTGATATGACAGGACTACAACATTCGGAATGCTATTGACTATGTTCTCAGCAATTATAGTTCCACTGTTGGTTTCTTATGATTTGTAGAATTAATATATCTTGTTAAGTTTGGATCTTAAAAACAAATAATTTTAAAATGTAAGGTCTTAGCAGTATCATCTTTGAAAACATACAAAAAGAATATTTATGATATGGATGGACTATAGAATACTGAACAAAATAAGTCATTGTAAGACTCTTAAAGGGAGTGGTCTTTCTAGCAAAAGTTGATGGATATTGTAATATTTTGCAGTTATATTTTGATTTGTGATGGATTTCATAATTCTTGTCCATGAGATTGTTGAAACATACTGGGAACATTTCACACTTCTTTCTTACAGCACAAAAATAAAAATAATTCTAAAGTACTCTGCCTCCTAAATCCGTGATGCTGCATTGTATATCCATCTTTGACATTGTTCTGAAATCATGCACATGGCAAAAAAGCAATTGCAGTGGCAGTCTTGGAGCTTCTTTGTGGGTCTTTTGGATCAGTTGCACATCAACATGTAGTAGATCATAATGGGATCAGTTGCATGTCAGTGCAGGGTTTAACTTAAAACAGATGTGCACGTTTGCACTTAGGTATCTTAGCATAAATATGTATTTATCTCCTTACCGAGTAGATCCTTCAATAGTTAGCTATAGTATTTTCCACAAGAATTACAGCTGATGCATTTGTTAGATGCCTATATTGCATAAAACAAAAATCTTATTTTTAAAATTCTAGTCACAAAATTGAAGCTGGCAAATTATACTTTGGATGATCTTATTCATAATAATGAAATAGCTGTGTGATGCTGTTTGTTAACAAAATAGTTATAATTGATAACTTTCTGGAAAAGTAACCATTATTTCAATTTGGACCATTTTGTCTTTTTTGTAAAATGTACTACTTCCAGTCACACTCAATGTACTTTATTAAGTTTACAAATTGTAGTCATCTTTTAATCTGAGTGAAATTAAACAGCATTTGTGGCATTATGTCTTCTACAGCACACCAATGGATAACTAGTGTGCCCTAATAAAACAGCCAGTCTTTGATATCTTTTCTTTGTGGTGAGGTAATCAAATGAACACAAAAGCAGTAGGTTTTGGCAGAACTCATATCCCTGTGGCTGGACATAACAGCCTATTGATTTTTCATGTCCAGGACTCTGTGGTGAGATACAGGGCCCTATGCTGCAAACATCTGTCTGACTTCGCCTTCCAAGTATAACCTGTACTATAGCTATGACTTTTATTTGTAGTTATAGATAGATTGAGAATTAAAGGAAAATTAATCCAGACAAAAAGGTACCTCTTTAAAATATTTACATTTGTACACATATATCTGTTGAACTACAATATATTTCATTAATTACTGCTGACTTTAGAATGTTAAATTAGTTAAATGATAGAACTGTTTCCAGAAAATAGTGGTCTTTTTCCAAATAAAAATTACTGTAAGATCTCCTTTCTATATGCATATTTTTTAAATTAGCATAAAGTATTCACATATACTGTGACTAGACCATTTCTTTAGGGTTTTACTTTGTCATAGCAAAACATTGCTGCTACATGAAAGTTAGCAGAAGTTATAAACTTATATATATATATATAATATACATATATATATAATTTTATATATATATATATATATAAAAATACACACATTTATAACATATATATATAAAAGGTAAAGGAGACCCTTCCAGTCGTGACCGACTCTAGGGTGTGGTGCTCATCCCCATTTCTAAGCCGAAGAGCCAGTGTTCGTCCTGGGACTGCTCCGTGATCATGTGGCCGGTATGACTGGACGCATTAAGGCGCACGGACACTGTTACCTTCCCATCGGAAGGGGCGGTACCTATCTGTCTACTCGCGCTTGCGCGCTTTTGAACCGCTAGGTGGGCAGGAGCTGGGGCGGAACAGCAGGCGCTCACCCTGCTGCGTGGCAACACTGGGTCGCAATCCCAGGCCGCCGGCCTTCCAGCCGGCAAGCCAAGCTCTTAACCACTTGCGCCACCACGCCATATATAAATAAAAATATATAAAATATATAAATAAAAAATGAGGGCTTATCACACACACACATACATATATAAATAAATAAAATTAGGACTTATCACTATATCTCAGTCCAGCCTATCAAAGTAATTACTGTATTGTGGAGAATGCTATATATGCTTCCTTGAAAGATGGGAATTAATTAATTGCATTTAGAGGAAAGACGAATGTTTTTCCAAGGAAAAGTTGGTTAAAAATCTGAATATAAATAACTTCTAGAAAGTTTATTTACCTACTGCTGTAAATACACATTTAGAAAGCTGAGAAATCCTGTCAGTACTCTTTACAAATTTGGTTTAGGTAACTTCTATGCCTAATCTTAAGTAACTGATCATCTGCTTCATGATAAAAGGCATTATTCTTTAAATGTGAAGCTGTTTTCTTCCTAATCAATAATCCTGAATCCTGCTTGAAAATTGCTGGGGAGCCCCAGATATAAGGAGAATGTTAGTTCTGATTTTGCATTCATCTAAATTTAAGGAGGTAAGGACTGCAACATGAATTCAGGGGAAAGAAAGTATTTCTCATTAAAATGTTTGGTACAACAGAAAAGGAAGTAATTTTTCTAGTATTATATGATAGCAGATGTGCCACTACTCTCATGTGTTTGACTGAAATAACTAAGGGTTGCATTCCAGTTCCTTTTCCTCTATGTACTGAAGGAAACAGTGGTGCAAGACTGTTTTCTTCTGCTTTTCTCAACTGGTAGAGGCAAAGTGCACAATAGCATTAATTTTAGACCACTTTTTGTGGTCTATGACTCTAAGTTTTGATGATCAGACTGTGGAGAAATAGAAGAGACCTAGCTGAAAAAATTGCTACAGTATATCAAGAATTGCTTTTGTCAGTCTTAAAAGTCTGAAAAATGAAGCTGCAGAAATATTGTCCCACTGTTCCATCGCTTCAAAAAAATTGCAGAAGAGCGTGTGTATCATTCTTTTGATGCTACTATAGTAATATTGCAGGAAATAAAAATAAGCAAGAGACAGAACATGAAAAGAGAGATTGTAATGGTTCATAAAGGATTTTCAGATTTGGTTGAAGCAATTAAAGGGGTTCTTCATAACTGCAAATGAATGAGAACAATGAAAATTTTCACTAGGGATACCTTTTGGTGCAAAAAGTACAGTCTTTTTTTTGGCTTCCTTATTATAAACAGTAGCATCTTGGAGAATATTTTGAAAAGGAGAACCAGAATATGTTTAATGACAATTGGATTTCATCTTGTATCTCAGCCATGTTTATTTTACAACTTTACAGACAAGTTTGTTTGGAATAAAATAATAAGATTCCATATAGCAAATAGCATATGTTTCAGTATATGCATGTGATATCATTCTTGTCTTCTTCTACTAATGAGAGGGTTGTTTGGTTCTGAGTGCTTATTAGTATTGCTTCACTCCTTCTCATCCTAGGGATGAATATTTTTTAGAATGTAACTTGAAGGAAGGGACTGTCTTTTTATTCTGTATGTTGCAGTGAGACACTTTCCTGCTAAAGTGTGGAATATTAAATAATCTTCTCTCTCAACATTAGGCATATTGAGTCATTTATTTTCAACTTATTAAATGTTGTATTTTACAGCTTGCAATTTTATTATATTGACCTGCCAGTTGTTTGGAAACCCTGTTTGGAAAGTACATGTCTTAAAAGGCAGGAAAGAAGTCTTAAATAAATTATTTCCTAAGAGAAAGAGATGGATTTTTTTTAAAAAATCTTGCAAATACTGTATTGAATGCAGTGGCTTTGTAATTATCAGGAAGGCCAGTAATCAGTATTGTAGAGTTGGCCTCTACTTAGAATGAATAAAACTGATTGTTTCTAAGGTTGATTATTGCATCTGGAAAAGGTAGCGTGTCTGAAGATTACTGAGTTAAGATCACAGCAAATTTGCATTTAAGATATCTATATACAGTTAAAAAAACTAAATAACAAATTATACAGGTTATTTGATGTTGGATCTTGAACAAAAATCTCAAAATATTTTTTAGAATATATGTATAGCCTCTCTTTCATGCCACTTTTGCAAGTTAAATTGCCTTTTCTCCCTTGGTTGCTATGCGCTAAGGATTCAAATATCCTCCATGAAACATAGAAGACACTTAATAGCTTTTAGTTTAAGCTAAAGATACAATTCTCTATTGAATATCCAGATTACATTTACCTTAGGGATAAACAGGCAGAAGAGACTAATTAATATTATTCTAGTACAGTTATAACTCTTCTTTCTTAATCTCCAAGGACTCTTCCCTTTATATGAAAACAAATTATAAGAGTAATAAAAATGAAAAAAGTAAATTCCATTTTCATGGCTGTTCTAATTCTTGATTAATCTGATGGTGACATATTTCTATTGTTTTAGAAAATATCATTTTTACTCTTAAAAAAAGTAAATATTATTTTTACTCTTTATCATTACTTGTTCTGATCAGATTTGTTTGTCACAAATCTACAAATAAGCATTGTGTAAAATCATCTTCTACCATTTAACTGCAAAAAGAAAAGGCAAAAGGATTACTGTATTTCAGAAGAACATGAAAGCAAAATATCTTTCTCTTACAGAGCGAGCTTTGAAATGAAAGGATGCAGCATAAACTAGTATAGCATAGCAGTTAAAGTGTTAGGTTATGATTGCCTAGATTCACCTCCAATCCACCCTTAGTGATATCTGGTTAATCACTCTCAACCTAGCCTCTCTGACAGGGTTATTGTGAGGATAAAATGAAAGGTGTTCCTATTAAAAGAGATGGCATCTACAAGGAGGGAAAGGATGTTATATATATTATTATATTGTTACAAGAATGCTACGTATAAAATAATTTGCATCATTTGTACAGTGACACTGTGATAGACACAATGTCATTGTCACTTCTGCCAGATGCACACACATATAAGTATCCTTGAGCTTCTGGAAAAAAAGGGGAAATACAAGTTTAACAAATAAATAAAGCTTATCAAGTTTCAGTCTTTCTGCCAACTGATGACTACCTGATCTCATGTTTTAGCACACAATAGAAAATTGACAGTACTGACAGCTAACTATGTATGCCTGAATGTCACAATTATATTTTGGCGCACATCCCTATTGAATGTATTGAGATATATGTCTGAATAATATTGTTCTCTAACACCATTTCCTCCTCTAATATATTCACTTTGACCCTTAAATAGATTACATGGTTTAGGTTGTTCATGTAGATCCTATTAACAGCTGGTTTGATCTTTTGATGGGAAGTGCTCATGTCTAGAATTGGACTGAGGTTGTTGGCCTCCTCACTTCTGAATTTAGTTCATACTATATCTGAAGCAAGAAATATGTAATTCATTGAATAGTTTTCTGGTTCCTAAAGGAACCATCTTCCCATCTTACAGATATGACATTAAGGTTTTGTTTGGATCCATAAGTATGTATGCCTTAATAAATCTTTCATTTTGCATTTTATGTAGGTGTTTGGCTTGGTTATTTTGCTATAATGGTATAATAATGCATCAGGCCCAAAAGAGATAGATGGATAATTTGGTGAATGTATTATTTCCTATTTCTATATGTGATTTTAGAGGGAAGGTTATAGTTCTTATTTAATATTAATTTGATATTGTCTGAGATATTAAAGGGTTTTTTTAAACTTTTTTTAATGAAGCTATTAGGAAATTCTGTAAATACATAAGTTGCTGACCATTATGTAATAACACAAAGCCCTAGTTATAGCCTATTCCTGCCTTTTGGATCAATAATTGCACAAAGTTTGTTGCATCCATATTGTGCCTAACATTTGTTCATTAAATTATGGTTTCTTGAAAATTATATTAATAGTATTAAAAGTAAAGGTTTCACCATTCCAGTCATGACCAATTCTAGGGTATGGTGCTTATCTCTGATTCACAGCCAAGGGAGAGAGTGTTATCCGAAGATGCTTCCGTGGTCATGTGGCCAGCCAGTACGCCAAGGCACATAGAACACTATTACCTTACTCACCAGGTAGGCGGTACCTATTTATCTACTTGCATTTTTACATGGTTTCAAATTGTAGGTTTGCAGAAGCTGGGGCAAATATACTTAGTAATAATAATTATAACTTCTGTCTCAATGAACTAATGAACTTTTATGAGCTAATAAAATGCTTTCTATTGATGAGTTTTAGGATTTAAATTCTTGAAATGGAATAAATTTTAAATGAAAGTTAAAATAAATACTAAAAGAAAGTACAGCAAAAGTAGTCAGCTTTTTTATATTTTGTCATGTAGTGTAACAAATCTGCATTGCTCTTTGGCAAGATGTGCTAAGCATTATCTTCTTATCTCTCCTTGCTATTCTCTGGAAATCTGCATTCAGAGGATGAGATGGTTAGATAGTATCGTGGATGTGCTGGGTGTGGATTTGGGTGGACTCCAGGAGGCAGTGCAGGACAGGGAGGCCACAACTGAAGTCAGACACGACTAAGCGACTGGACAACCGAGCATTACTCAAATAATACAGTACAGTTAATCATAATCACAATCAGTGGATTAATCTATAGAATAAAATAAATGAGTGCTTATCTTATAAGTGTAAAATTATTATTTAGATATACTCATCTTAAGACTATTTAGCTTCAAATAACAGTTTACCATATCCATTAAGTTTAAGCTTTTCAGTGTACTCAACAATCACATCAACAGTTAATACTGAACAAAATGGTAGAAACATTAAAGGAAATAGTCACACCTGGTTTTTTAATATGTAGAGCACACAGTTAAAAGACAAAATGACCATGCATGACATGCATCACCTGTATAGCCTTGTGGAGCCCAAGAAGAATCCCCGGGCTTTTCTGTGATTGCTGTTTCATCGTGTCTTGATGCTTTGAGACAAAAGTCTATGTGCAGCTTAGTAATAGTTGACAAAGCATATGAGCAATTTTAATCATTATTTTAATTACTTGTTTAACTCTTTTAATGAATATTTTTCAAGATAATACTTTTCATAATAAGATGTTTTACCTTTGTCTTTATCAAAGTAACAAGATAAGGTTGCAGAAATATTTCTTCTATAATATCTTCTGTAGTGCGATTTAGAGTATTTCTAAATTTTTTGTTGTTGTTCAGTAGCGTAGTCATGTCCGACTCTTCGCGACCCCATGGACTGCATTACACCAGGCCCCCCTGTCTTGCATTGCCTCCCGGAGTCTTCCCAAGCTCACACCCATCAC